>CAIGQV010000366.1:1174158-1186188 GCA_903798115.1 Danio jaintianensis | reverse complement strand
AAATGCCAATAAAAAGTCGATAATTGCAAGATGTAAACTTAGATTTCAAATGAAAAAACAGTCAAATTACCAAGATATAAACTCAGAATTTGTAAGAATAAAGATCTAAACTCTGAAATGCCAATAAAAAGTTTAAAAAAATGCTAAATTTAAGCTTAGATTTCAAATAAAAAAGTCAGATTTGCAAGATATAAACTCAGAATTTGTAAGAACAAAAGATGTAAACTCTGAAATGACAATAAAAACTGAACAATTGCAAGATGTAAACTTAGATTACAAATAAAAATGTCAGACTTGAAAGATATAAACTCAAAATTCTGAGAAATAAAGATCTAAACTCTGAAATGCTAATAAAAAGTGAAAAAAAATTGCAAGATGTAAAATTCAACGTCAATTTAAAACGTCAAATTTGCAAGAAATAAACTCAGAATTTGTAAGTATAAAAGATGTAAACTCTGAAATGACAATAAAAACTCAACAATTGCAAGATGTAAACTTAGATTTCAAAATAAAAAACTCAGATTTGCAAGATATAAACTCAAAATTCTGAGAAATAAAGACGTAAACTTTAAAATGCCAATAAAAAGTTTTAAAAAAAGCTAAATTTAAGCTTAGATTTTAAATAAAAAACTCTGAATTTGTAAGAACAAAATGTAAAAGAATGTAAACTCTGAAATGACAATAAAAACTCAAATTGCAAGACATAAACTTTGATTTCAAGCAAAAAAATCTGTTTTTGTGAGATGCAAACTCAGAATTCTGAGACAAAAGTCAGAAAAACTACATTACCACGATGCTGCACTGTAAAAAGTAAAAACTTAAACATTACTTCAGCTTGACTACAAGAATTAATTAGTTTCCACTTAATTTATTAGGGTTTTCAGTAATAAATAAGTTGGAAAAACTTCATAGATGTAAGAAGTTGAAGTAAAGGTAGCAAGGTGGCTCAGTGGTTAGCACTGTGGCCTTACAGCAAGAAGGTTGCTGGTTCGAGTCCCGGCTGGGTCAGTTGACATTTCTGTGTGGAGTTTGCATGTTCTCCCCGTGTTGGCGTGGGTTTCCTCCGGGTGCTCCGCTTTCCCCCACAGTCCAAACACATGCGCTAAAGGTGAATTGGGTAAACTAAATTGGCCGTAGTGTATGTGTGTGAATGAGTGTGTATGAATGTTTCCCAGTGATGGGTTGCAGCTGGAAGGGCATCCGCTGCGTAAAACATATGCTGGATAAGTTGGCGGTTCATCCCGCTGTGGCGACCCCAGATTATTAAAGGGACTAAGCCGAAAAGAAAATGAATGAATGAATGAAATTGGCCGTGTGTGTGTGTGTGTGTGTGTGTATGAGTGTGTATGGGTGTTTTCCAGTACTGGGTTGTGGCTGGAAGGGCATCAGCTACGTAAAACATATGCTGGAATAGTTGGCGGTTCATTCTGCTGTGGCAACCCCTGACGAATAAGGGACTAAGCTGAAGGAAGTTGAAGTAATTTATTTAAGTTGATCCAACGGGGCTTCATTTCAGTGTGTTTAAAGAAATCAGTGTTGCAGAGAACTCCCATAATGCACTGTAAATAATGTAATTGAGTCTCCCAACACTCTCAAAATACTTAAATACTTATATAACGTACATGCATATTAGTGTCAACACCAACATGCAATAATGTTCTGTTTATTACAAGCATGTTGTGACAGGATTACATTTTAAACTGTAAAAATATTTCACAATATTTCTGTTTTTACTTGACTAAATAAATGCAGCTTTGTATGAGAGAATGAGATCTCTTACAAAACGTGAACAACTCTTAATTACCCCAAGCTTCAGACCAGTAGTGTGTATATAGCTCGAAGACAAAACTGGCAGTGAAGTCATTGATAGAAAGTCTCGATGCAACAGAAAAACAAACACACCGCCTGTGTGTGATTGTAATAAGTTGCTGACCTCTCTTGGATCACTGCGTTTTCTATTTTAATTAGGTCTGAAAATGTCAAGATGAAACTTCTTTTTTGTCCTGGTTACTCTTTATGTTTATGTAAATGATGCTCAGACTCAGACTGCTTGATCCACTTTTAAATTAGTCAAAAACATGAAAAAGGGGACAGAAACACAAGAAACTTCAAGACATTATGACCTCTGTGTCTCTGTCTTAATTAATCAACATTTTTGCATGCTAGCAGCACCTCATTAAGGTGCCACAGCAGTGTGTGTGTGTGTAAAATGCAAGTATAGTGTAATTAACTAAAGAGGAACAAGTCACGAGTCATTAGGCATTAGTGTTTAAGTCAGTATACAGAGTCTTGCATAAAGTACAGTATATATCACACACACACACACACACACACACACACACACGTTTGTTTTTGTGAAAAGTGGGTACATTACATAGGTTTCCATTGATTTTATACAGCACAAACCGTATTTTGTATTGGCCTAACCCCACCCTACCCCTAAACCCAACCATCACAGGAAACAGTGTACAGCTTTACTCTCTGATTAAACTCATTCTGTGGGATTTATAAGCTTTTTGAGAAATGAGGACATCAGCTGTGTCCTCATATTTCACCTCCGTTTTGTAATACCTGTGTCATACCTATGTCATTATACAGATTTGTGTCCTGACATGTCACAAAAACACGTACGTACACACACACACACACACCTGCGCTCACAACTGCATCTGCTGACTGCAGCAAAATGCACGTGAGAAAAGACCATTTAACGCAGTCAATACCTGTCCACCAAGACAGCAGATCAAATTCAACATGAAGCCTGTTTGAAACCCATTTTACTGCACTTCACCCTAACTTGACATCAGACAGTCAAGGATAAGAGAAACAAAAGTACTACGATGCATGGGAATTTTCTCTATCAATCCATATTTTTGGTCTGGTAATAAGTTTGAAGGTCATATTAGATATTCTTTATTCGATATTTTGGTAACACTTTAGTTTGTCACAATTCATGCTATCAACTACTGGCTTATTACCTGCCTATTATTAGGATATGAACTGTTCATTAGTAGTTGTAAAGTATGATCTTATTCTGCATCCCTAATTATACCCAAAACCTAAACCCAACTTCTACTGTACCTAACTATTAATAAACAACTAGTAAGTAGTTTATTAAGCTAGTAGTGCTCGTTAATGATTTGTTAATACTGTGAATTGTGACCTAAACTAAAGTGTTACTGATATTATTTACTTTTTTAGATTTTACCCTAATTTTATTTACAGGTTTACATTTTTTGTCAAGTATTTCTATATAGTTTCTCTCTTTTTTTTTATTCTTATTGTAGTTTTAGTCATTTTACAATGTTCAAAACGTAAAAAAAGGGAAATGCTGATTTGACCAAAACTTTAGTTTTAGTTATTTTATAACATACATTTAAACGAAATAAATAAATGAGGGCAGCACAGTGGCTCAGTGGTTAGCACAATCACCTCACAGCAAGAAGGCCGCTGGCTCAAGCTGGGTCAGTTGACGTTTCTGTGTCGAGTTTGCATGTTCTTCCCGTGTTGGCGTGGGTTTCCTCCGGGTGCTCCGGTTGCCCCCACAGTCCAAACATATGCGCTATAGGGGAATTGAATAAACTAAATTGCCCGTAGTGTATGAGTGTGTGAATGAGTGTGGATGGGTGTTTCCCAGCACTGAGTTGCAGCTGGAAGGGCATCCGCTGTGTAAAACATATGCTGGAATAGACATGCAGTATAGGTGAATTGGGTAAGCTTAATTGGCCGTAGTGAATGAGTGTGTATGGGTGTTTCCCAGTGATGGGTTGCAGCTGGAAGGGCATCCGCTGCGTAAAACATATGCTGGATAAGTTGGCGGTTCATTCCGCTGTATCGACCCCTGATGAATAAAGGGACTAAGCCAAAAAGAAAATGAATGAACAAGTTTAAGAAAAAACTGCTAAGTTTTTCATTTCATATATGTTTATTTTAGTTTACATGTTTATGTATATAGTTTTAATGATTTAAATATATTCATTCATTCATTCATTTTCTTTTCGGCTTAGTCCCTTTATTAATCAGGGGTCGCCACAGCGGAATGAACAGCCTGATTTAAATATATTTAATTTATTTATTTAATAAATCTTTTTGTTTTTTATGTTCAATTTAATTTCTTACAGCTTTCTGTAATTATTCATTCATTCATTTTCTTTTCGGCTTAGTCCCTTTATTAATCTGGGGTCGCCACAGCGGGATGAACCGCCAACTTATCCAGCATATGTTTTACGCAGCAGATGCCCTTCCAGCTGCAACCCATCACTGGGAAACATTCATACACACTCATTCACACACATACACTATGGACAATTTTAGCTTACCCAATTCACCTATACCGCATGTCTTTGGACTTGTGGGGGAAACCAGAGCACCCGGAGGAAACCCACGCGAACACGGGGAGAACATGCAAACTCCACACAGAAATGCCAACTGACCCAGCCGAGGCTCGAACCAGCGACCTTCTTGCTGTGAGGCGAACGTGCTACCCACTGCGCCACCGCGTCGCCCTTCTGTAATTATGTTGTTGTCAAAGTTTGTTTTGTCAAAAAACGTACATATACTGTAGCTCATACATTTTTATTTCAGTTTTAGTTATTTTACTACATAAAATGAAGCTAAATGAAAAATACATCTGAACATTTTTCAGTTTAACTTGAACACTCATTTTCTTTTCGGTTTAGTCCCTTTATTAATTTGGGGTCGCCACAGCAGAATGAACCGCCAACTTATCCAGCATATGTTTTATTTTATAAATGTATGTTTAAAGGATGCCCTTCCAGCTGCAACCCATCACTGGGAAACATCCATGCACACTCATACACTACGGACAATTTAGCTTACCCAATTCCCCTATACCGCATGTGTTTGGACTGTGGGGGAAACCGGAGCACCCGGAGGAAACGCACGCAAACACAGGGAGAACATGCAAACTCCACACAGAAATGCCAACTGACCCATCTGAGACTCGAACCAGCGACCTTCTTGTTTTTAGGCGATTGTGCTACCCACTGCGCCACCCCTTAACTTGAACATCAAGACAAAACTAAATGATAATTAGAAATGTTGCTTTAGCAATGAGCTGAAATCAAATACATTTTATAGTATTTATTTTAGTAAATACCAATATTATTTCAAGTGTTTTGTGGTTTTGTGTTTTATTTTAATTATTAGTCAAATCAACATTTAACCATCAAACTCTACTGGGAATCATTTGTAAGCCAAGTTTTCAGTTCATGCTATTATGCAAATTCACTTTCAGTGTCGCTGCCTTCTAAATACTCACTTTTGCCGCCTCAGAAGTGAGCTACTTGTTTAAGCTCACTAGGTCTGTGTGTACCTGAGTATGGAACAGTTCTGGAGAAGGTCTGTAGGACCCTGGAGACACCTCTGCTTTTATGACATCATCACCTCCATTATCATCATCATCATCATCATCAGTGGTACTCTGCTAATGGGAGGCTCATCACCATAGTAACCAGAGATCTATATGTTGGTAAAAAAAAAAAAGGGATCATGACTCGCACAGACACAAACAAAAGCACACACACACATGCACAAACACACGCACACAAAAGGAGCATTCTCACAGATTCTCCCCTGCTACGAGGGTCTGGTTTTTCATAAAATATGAAAGAGACAGAAACACAGTGGCACGGTTGGATGCCCGCCGTAAACACACACGCATCTAAATCATTAACAGCCTTTTCTCTTTCAAACGCTGCTGATGCAAAATCTCAGGTCAATTCCTACAGCGGCCGTGACTGATTCAATTGAGCAGAAACAGCATAGAAAATGAAGCGTGTGGCCGATGCAAACTATGTTTTCTCAGAGCTTTCTGTATTAAAGGGACAGTTCACACAAAAAAAATCTAAATTCTGTCATCATTCGCTTTAATTTCCACTAATTCTCTTTCTTCTGTTGAACACAAATGAAGATATACTCAAGAATGTTGGAAAAAACATACTACATAAACATACCAACAAACGATACCATGGAAGTCAGTGGCTGTTTTTTTCCCCAACATAATATCTTAAGTATATTTTCCTTTGTGGTCAAAAGAAAAAAATGAATGTATAAAAGTTTAGATCCACTTCAGTGTGAGTAAATAGTGAAGAAATTAACATTTGTGGGTGAACACTTTTTTCAGGGTATATGCAGGAATCCTAAAAGGTCATTTCAACACCTTTTTAAGACTTTAAAGACCTTCTCAGAATATTTTAAGACCTCATCACCACTTCAAGTTCTAATCAGTATCAAACCAAACCAAAAATCATTTTCTTTTCGGCTTAGTCCCTTTATTAATCTGGGGCCGCCACAGCGGAATGAACCGCCAACTTATCCAGCATATGTTTTACGCAGCGGATGCCCTTCCAGCTGCAACCCATCACTGGGAAACACCCATACACACTCATTCACACATATACACTACGGACAATTTAGCTTATCTAATTCACCTATACTGCATGTGTTTGGACTGTAGGGGAAACCGGAGCACCCGGAGGAAACCCGCACGATCACGGGGAGAACATGCAAACTCCACACAGAAATGCCAACTGACCCAGACGAGGCTCGAACCAGCGACCTTCTTGCTGTGAGGCGATCGTGCTACCCACTGCGCCACCGTTAATAAACAGCTGTAGTTAAATAAGTCAATAGAGCACAACCATGGAACAGAACTCAGATAAGCTCGTAAGAAACAAAGCTTGAAAGAATAAATTACTCGGTTGTTTTCAGTGACAGGCTTCAGCCACTGTTTAAACTCGTCTTTCTCCAACCAGGAGTAAACAAACTTACATTTTCCCATTTTGCCGTATGTTTTGCTCTATGGTTTCGCTACACCCGGACGGAGGAGCTTAGCCGCACACGCCCCGGCCCGAACCAGTCGCGTGGATCGAGCATGCTGTTGTTAATATTAGTAGGAAAATAAATATATTTATGCTTTTTTGGACAACACTTTGGACAACGCTTGAACAAAATATAAGACCTCATAAAAATGCGATTAAGACTTTTAAGGGCCTTAATTTTCTCATAACTGATTTATCAACTTTTAATACTTTTTAAGACCCCGCGGACACCCTGTTCTTTAAGGTAAATATGTAGTATCCGAATAAATGAGTTAAAGGCAAAAGGGGGGGTTTATGCATCTAAACCTTAAAAATTTAAGTTTTTTTCATACAATATTTTTTTTCTCCGCAAAAATAGTCTATCATATATTTTACCATGACTTACAGAAGAATTCCTCAGAGTTTATATGTCAAAATCTTGTCAGGCATTTTAGAAGAAGAATCACAGTTGGGCTCCAAATTACTGCATCTATCTTAGCTTTCTTACTTAGATTTTGTGTCTTGTTCTAGTCCAGGTATCTTAATATTGCTAAATTTATAAGCATTTTCTAGACAAGCAAATAATATTGTCTTGTTTAAAGAAATAATATGTCAAGATTCGCTGAGTTTTTCCTTAAAATAAGCAATATAATCTGCAAATGGGGTAAGCATTAACAAGAAATCTTCTTTTTTCTTTTGACATAAGATTACTTTACTTACCCCATTGGATGATTATTTTGCTTGTTTTAAGGAAAAGCTCACTTAATCTTGACATATTACTTCTTAAAGTCAATAGATTTTTATTGTTATTTATTAAGTGTAAGTGTAATAACATAATATCCAAACAACTGGTCATTAAAATGTTATAATCAACAGGCTCATTGTGAATACGTACCCCTGTATAGATTTCTGGAGAGCGCAAATTGTGTATCCAGAACTATGTATGGCTGCATTTCGCCTTTAAAACGAACGCTACGAGGAGGTATGACGGCGCTTTCTGGTCACGCTACCAGCGGACCGCTTACCTCCATGTGGGCGGCTTTTCCGCTGTTACCAGTTTGCCCAGTAGTTTGCCATGTACGTCAGCGGACTTGAGACACAGAGAGGAGTTGACCACGATGAACGGTTCCAGAAAGCAGGTAAAACAAAAACAAAAGCCAAAAAATAAAATAAGCAAAATAACAGGGTGAGAACGTGGTAAGATCTGAAAACGTGGTAAAAATCAGGCGAGGACTTTTCTTTTTCTGAATTGCTTTTGTAAACACTGTCGTTTGGGTTTAGGGCAAGGGGTGTTTGGGGATAGATCGGTCGGTCAGTCAGTCAGTCGACAGCAGCCTCTGATGGATTACCGCGAGTATAGCAGGCGAGAATGGCACTCGTAAAATAAATTTGAGATCTGAAAAAGCGTACACAGCGGCCTCTGGTGAATTCGCAAAAACAAAACCTGCAAAAAAACGTAGCTCCTGGGATGTATTTTGCGATCTCCAGAAATGCATATAGGGGTTTATTTCAATAATGAGCCTGGGTTGGTTATAATAACAGATTATGTCAAGTACGGTAATTATAAACAAGTTATTTTCATTTACTTAAATACACTTTACAATACAGTTGTATTAGTTAGTGTATTTACTAACACAAACAAAGAATGAACAATACACTTATCACAGTATTTACTCATATTTGCTAATGTTAGTTAATGAAAATAAAGCTGTTCATTGTTAGTTTTTCTTAACTCATGATGCATTCATGTTAACAAGCATGAATTTGGGTTTTAATAATGCATTAGAAAATGTTGAACTATGATTAATAAATGCTGTACAAGTATTATTAATTCTTTGTTGATGTCTGTAAACACATTCACTAACATTAATGAAACCTTATTGTAAAGTGTGACCAAAATGACAATTATTATTTTCAACAACGGGACAGTACAATAAATCCTAAGCATTGAATCAGACCTTAATTTTCCAGCTATATAAGGTGATATTTAGTCTTGTGTAGACTCACATAATTGTTGGATAAGGACAAATACAAGATTTGACTCCAGGATCCTGGCCATCACTATAAAAACCTGACTGCTAGATTGCATCACACAAACCCTGAGGCTGCAAACGGTTTTATGTAATGCATGCATTTTAATGGACTATAATATCTAAATAAATAAATCTGGAGTAGATTCGTATTATAAGTGTGGTTAAAATTATTTTCAATATACGCCATGGCAGATAAGGAAAGGTAAATGCCCCGAGAACACCTTTATGATGGACAATATATGCATTCCTCGTATAAATCCTAATTTTTCCACTTCGTTACATGGCCTGAGGATCTGCTGAAATGATTTGGAGCGACCTGACTCTGTAAGTGTGGAAAATACGACAGGAAAATGAGATCTGTAGCTCTGATGAAGGTGCCCAATGATTTCTACGCTGATAGTTCATGATAGATTGAATCAAGCCTACGCTGCAAGAATGCAAAATACAGGATATTAGGGTTTGTGGCTCTTGAGTTTCTAGCAACAAAGCTTGTGTATCACCAAAAACATAATCTTGTGTTTTAGAAGATTTCTGTGTTTTAGCTTGCTTATTTCTAATCTGATTATAGTGCAGAATGGTTTACATGGGTCAAAGAAAATCATTTTAAATCCTTATAATTTGCTGCTATCCATTAAACCACTAGGTTTAATCCATCTTTCAGCCTGATTATTTTAATATTTTAACCTCTTAATATAATATATTTTATGATGGCATACTCTGTATTTTAATAAGTAAAGCTCAGAATAATTATACTGTTTAATTTAGCATAAATATCAGTTACTGTAAATCATAATAGAACATTTTCACCCAAATTTTTTACATTTTATATTCATATTCATAATTCTTAAAATATCTATAACATTAGTTGCATTCAATATACTTTCTATCTATCTATCTATCTATCTATCTATCTATCTATCTATCTATCTATCAAAAACATGTATGCATTTAATTCAATGTAGACACCAAATTTCCCTTTTGACCAGCATGCAAACATTTAAAAGCCTGTTAAAACTAAGGGTGATAACTAAAATAATAAAAAAAAATATATAGTTTTAAAAAATACTTTTCATTGTAAATAGCTAATAACCAGTACACCATAAATGCACAGAGAAACAATATTGTTGGAACTGCTTTAGGTACCATTTTTTTCACCTTATGATTCATAAAACATTGACAGCCAATCAGAATCCAACCGGCTTGAGCATTTAAAGTGGTAGACAAAATACTGCAATGCACAATTAACTCTATAATACAACACACAACGCTTTAGTTGGTTGTGTTTAATCTACACTCAATCTGATATTGCAATACTCCACACCAAAAATCATGGTGCAGGTTCTTAGTGATGCCACTTAAGCTGTGGTCACACTAGAGTTTGAGCATGTGAAATTCTGTTGTACGATGCTCTGAAAAGGGGCGGGATAAAAAAGATGATTAGACATTGATAAAGCGACAGACTGCTCCATATTATAATTTCAGTTTTGGTCTCACGCAATCACATGATGCAATTTCAACTGTCAGAGTTCACGATACTTGAACTCTAAAAAGCAGCGACATGAGAAACTTGCATTTCCGGTCTGCCACATTCGCATGTGTTTGAATGGAAGGCTATGGAGTGAAAATTGCAGCGTGACCGCAGCTTTACAGTTCGGTAATTGGTAGTCGAGACAGTCAAGGAGGTCGGCACACCACAGCACCATGTCTTTAAAATTCAAAGGTTTTCTGTGAGAATTTACTCACACCAGTGGTGCCAATCGGTGTCTGCCAGCCTTTCAGGATGCTTTTCAAAAATCCTGCCGTGCCACAGCGCTGCCTGTACATAACCGTCTGTTAAATTACACTATATTTGTCTTAAATCATTGTTAGTGCACATAACCTCCCCCTAGGCTGGAACATTGTGTATTGTGCATCTTTTAGTAAATTCCAGCTGGTTTGCGAGTGCAGTAATGTGCAATGTATAAGAGGGGAGGGCAAGGGGGCATGATCCATGCTGCCACACAAAGGCAAAGTGTAATAACTACACATTTAGTCAAAATTGATTGAAAGAGATTATTTACTCACCCTCAAGTGGATCTACATCTTTACGAGTTTCTTTCTTCTGTTGAACACATAAGATGATATTGTGAAGAAAGTTGAAAACCTACAACCATTGACTTCCATAGTAGGGAAAACAAATACTATGGAAGTCAATGGTTACAGGTTTTTAGCATTCTTCAAAATATCTTCTTTTGTGTTTAACAGAATAAAGAATGTCATGAAGGTTTGAAACAAATAAAGGATGAGTAAATGATGACAGAATTTACATTTTTGGTTGAACTATCCCTTTAAGCCCTAAAATGGGCTTTACGGCACCTGTTCTGTCTTGTGAAAAAGACTGTTGGTTAAATCTTGTCCAGTTTCAGAAAAACAAAACCACTAATCCACCCACAACATGCTTGACTGACTGTGTAAAAACTGTAAAAGGATTTTTCCTCAGTTGTAGTGTTTGTAAAGTCATTGTACTTTGCCTTTGTTGGGCAGAATGCAAATAGATGCTAATTGTATTGTTAATGATGTCTTTATAGTTATTGTTCTTGGTGTAAACAGGTACCAAATAAAGGTCTGCATTCAATAATTTATTAAATCAACAACAGGAGAAAAAGAGAGGTATAGCAGGCCTTAAAATTTACTATTAGAGCTTTGTTTAAATGCCTTAGCAAACATTACGCTGATGTTATGAGGTACTGAGAAACATTTCTGCAGTCTCAGAGATGTTTCCATTTTAAAACTGGCTTTCTATTTCTCTGTAACACAATCAGCCTCCTACAGGTTGATGTGTTTTAGGGTGCTCGTTTTTTTTTAGAGACACTATCAAAATTGATTTGAGATTCAGAGCTGGATTGATCCTGCAGCAAGTTTAATCAAGCAGCAGAAAATTGAGAATGTAAAAAAAGCCGATCTGTCTCCTTTTATGCATTTACGTAACTTACCACCATTTTTTTCTTGTACCAATGGATCTGGCTCAGCACAGACCCTTTGACAACAACACGATGGAGACATCGGACAAAAATAAAGAGAAAGCGTGCAGTCCTGCAGTGGCGAATGTGAGTTGTCAGCGCTTGATAAATGGCTGCTATCACCACATACGTGTGTGTGTGTGTGTGTGTGTGTGTGTGTGTGTGTGTGTGTGTGTG
>CAIGQV010000366.1:1150044-1174148 GCA_903798115.1 Danio jaintianensis | reverse complement strand
TGTGTGTGTGTGTGTGTGTGTGTGTGTGTGTGTGTGTGTGTGTGTGTTGTGTGGTCCTCAGCTGACTGATACGGACAGAGTCGAGTGTACGGGGTGTCTGTCGGTGTCTATGATAAGGCACATCTCTCTCTGTTCAGGGACGGATATAGAAACCATAGATCTGTCTCTCTATCTTAGCTCCGGCTCTAATCAGAATCCCGTCCACCCACTCTATTTCCTGACACGCTGGAATAACACACATCTCCCAGAGGCTGCTCATCACACAAATCCATAATTCAGCTCTACAGCCTTTAGTGGTGACACACACACATGCACATTCACCCAAGTACGTAAAGGAGAGTAAGACTTTGATTTCTTGGCATCACATGCAAACATATATGTGTCATTTGGCTGTTGCTTGTGCGTTTGCTGGTTTATGGCCTGAGGGACTAAACTAAACCTGCCGGAGTAATAGATAACACTCAATGCACTTCGTCTCTTCTGGGCTAATAATACAACAAACCTAAAGCAATACATTTTTTTTTTTAATTCATATAAATCACAAAGCAAAGAGTTGAAGCAAGAAAGGCGAAACCAATCGATGCAACTGTGACAATACAAATAGTTTAAATTATGTAGCATGTTATATTTGTAATTGCAATTGGATTATCGACAATACAGCTTTGACAGTGCAGAGAAGAGTAAATGATGCGCGACCAAACTACAGATCTATTTCCCAAACAATATATTTTGAATTAGGATAAGTGTGCTCGGGAAAATGGTAAAGGATTTGATAGATTAGTGCTGAGACAGTTTTAAAATGACACATTTATACCACTATATTGCATTAACTTAGATAACACTTGCATTAACAGAATACATTCCCTTTCAACTGCGCAGACTTTAGGTATATTTTGAAGCAAACACAAGGGGGAGGCAATGCTTCTGTTAATGTTTTTAACTACCCCTTATAAAAACTGCCCCACTCAGCTTAGGATTAGTATGTTATAAATTTGGGTCACATGACAGATATAAAATGCAAACTTTGGTTGTGTCACAAAATGTATAATGCAAAAAAGATAAAGCAAAGCCACTCTGTGCACTATATGCAGAATTAAGAGTACAAACTTTGTGCTATAATAAAAACTCCCTTCTATTGCAGTAGGCTTTAGTTAGTTCAGTAAATAGTTTTATTTTGGTCTAAAATTCTGACAAAATGAAGCGAGAGATGAGCCAGACTGTCCACTTTAGTGCTGCGTAGGATGGGAGTGCAAAGATGTCTGGCCATAGACAGACGAGCAGCTTTGATGTGAGTTGACCGCATGCCCTCTGACCTACACTCAGTCCGCAGGTGTGTAATGAGTGTGTAATGATGCTCTCGAGTCAAGATGACTGTGCAGGTGGCCTGCAGCTACAATACACTCGTGTCTGAACATATAGACACACAGCACTGTGCAAAAGTCTTAGGCCACTAGTATTTTCACACCAAAAAAGGTTTAAAGCCGGTTATTTCTATATTTTTCTGTAGTACGTCATCAATTTATTTTTCCAAACATTATTATTGTCCTTAATTGTAATTATACAGTGAAATTATTGTCTGACAACAGCCAGTCTGTCTGGAATGACATGAAGAAACTGAGACAAACTCAATCCAGAACATCTTTGGCAAAATCTAAGATGCTTCAAAAAACCCACCTACAAAGCTACCTAAAAAACTATGGGCAAGTGTACCAAGTGTTTTAAATGCAAAGTGTGGTCATACCAAATGTTGATTTGATTTAGTTAATTGATAAAATATATTTATGCATTATTTTTGAAAGCATCCTAATTTTACAGCATTTTACACAAGTGCCTAAAACTTTGAACAATACTATAGCTAAAAATAATGTAAATTGATATTTCAAACTGACATGCTACAGAAAAATATAGAAATAGCCAACTTAAAAAAAAAATTATTGGTGAAAATCCAATAAGTACTCTATACTCTACACAGTACTCTATATAGACAAACATACAGTCTCAGGTGGCAGTCTGATGCATTTTGGACTCAAAAATGGCACAAGGTTTCTTAAATTATCCCAAACTCACTAGATGGAATGACAAAATTTCTAAAGTACCGATGCACATGTTTTTATTCATCCTATATTAAGTAAAAAACTAACCACAAATTGTTGTTTTGCATACCTTATAGCGCAAGTGGACTTTCATAATGGTGCAGGCTTGTCTGGTGGCTGATAAAGCAGTTTCTCGAAACTCAAACATGGATGTATAGGGATTCAGGAGTTCCTGTTGAGGGCCTGGAACTGGTGCGACAGCATTCAGAGTTAAACTGTGCAAAGGCATACAGTAGTTACATTATCCTTTCTCAGCAAAGCTTAGCATTCAAAAATCATTCTGATAGCAATTTAATTGGGAGTTTTAGCTAGGCCAAAAAGTTTCCAATGTAGATTCACTATGCTAACAAAAAAAAGTGCTTGGTTTGTAAGTCACTTTGGTTTGTGCTGTGCTTTATGCATCTCTACACTACTGACAATGAATACTGAGGATTTTTTGCTAATGTGACCACACCTGCTTTAAATTATATACTGTATAGGGCTGTTTACTCCTGGTCACGTCATGCATTTTTTCTGATGGCATAGCTATCCGATCGTGAAAAGGACATGTGTAAATGCCCTCCGAAATGCATCAAAGACGGATATATTGTAAATCCAAACACTCAAACCACTTCAGATGCATTCCAGATGAAACTGGACATGTCAAAATGCATCTGGTTGTTGAAATCACATGTATATTTTACTTCTCCCAAAATTAGTTTAAGTGTTGTGGGCTATATGACTGTCAGATATGCAAGTGCAAATGCATAATCAACAGAAGGCTACAGATGACAGTGTGAGATGTTTGTTTTGTTTTACTTTTTTCATTTCGTTTTATTTTTTTACCATAAAATTAGAAAATGTAAATGTTAAATTAATATCAAATAGCAGCATTAATAACAGAGATGCAGCATGCGCCTATCTCTATGTAAAAGAAGAAATAATAATGAAAAAATAATTCATTCATTTACAAAAGCAGCTTGTTTTGTTTTTTGGGAGAGTAGGTTATACAAATATTTATGTAACCACTTTACAGTTTTGAATGTTGTCCTGCATGTATTTGTATGCCAAAATAGATGTTCCATTCAGCTTTAATGACAGTGATCCCAGAGCCCACCTTGTGATGTTTTGCAGCCTGCATCCAAAATATTTTGCATGCCAAATAAAATATATAGCTTACGCTTCTGTACATAATAAAAGGTGCAGGTGAATCTGACGCTTTAATCAATGCAACCTAGTTAAATTTGCATATAGCACAGGATTTGAAGATCGGAATCATATATGTTTAGCAGAGACAGATTCATGTGGATTCATGTTCAAATGAACATGTTTAATAGCTATCCGATCAGAATAAAACACAAAGTAACCCGGTGTAAACCGGCCCATAATTTCCAAGTTACCTGATAATGAATTCTCCTCGCTACTTATCTCTGCAGAAATTGGTCAACGAACAGCTTTCATTCTTAGTTTCCTGAACTGCATCTGCAACAAAAAAAACAGAAGTGAAAAAGCATCCTCAACAGCTCAAACCACTAGTCTTGGACTAAAACAAACCTACCAGCTGTGAATCCATTCCACACTGGCCGGTGAAGAAAACCAACTGAATTAATCTGAGAAACGGAGCCTGCTATAACTCTCAAATATTTACCCTGCTTTTCACCATATATCTCTCATGCCCTAAAATAGGATGCGTTTTCTTTGAAAGAACCGACGAGATGGGGAGGAAAAACAGCATTAGCCCTGGAATGAACTTCATAGCAGGCAATCGTCACAGGTATATGTTTTCAATCTGAGAGAACCACACGCTCATATATATTTATATATGGCTGTAAATTCGACCATGGGCCTCCCCTCAGGAATCAGACAGCCTGTCGGGAATACAGAGCCGTAAATGAGCAAAAGGCCGAAACCGTCGCAGTAGCAGACGAGTGCTAGTGTGTGTATGACAGCAGAGAAATGAGAGAGGATGAAAGTCGTCGCTCAGGGGCGAGACGGTGGAGGGCTGGTAAGATGGAGGAATAACAGTTTACTGCCACATCATGTTGAGGGATAATTCAATCAAACGTTAGCAGTTGGCTATCGGCATCCTGGCAGCTCGGTGACGACACATGGGGAATGAAGGTCTGAAAGAGAAAATGTTTCACCTTTCTATGAAATCTACACAACAAGAGCAAAACAGAACTGAGGTGTTTTTAGGGCCAAACACAGATTGATGTTTGGTGAAAACCATGTTGAGTAGACTGAGTTTTTCAATTTAATTTTAATTCATCCTTTCTATTATATGAAACACTAAATTTAAGATTATGTGAACGAGACTTTGTTGTCAGTCAACTCCAGTGATTGCAAAACTTAGTGCCTAATGAATCAAAATTATTGTTTTCCATTTCATTTTAATAATCAGATTGTAAAGTCAATATTAAATCATAAAAATTGTAATTAATCACAATGTAAGTTTTTCCCCATAATTATGTTTTCTTGATTCTGATTTATCATAAAAAGCATCAAAATATATAAACTAACAATATATTTCATTCATTCATTAATTTTCCTTATGCTTAGTCTCTTTATTCATCAGGGGTCGCCACAACGGAATGAACCGCCAACTTATCCAGCATGTGGTTTACACAGCGGATGCCCTTCCAGCTGCAACCCAGTACTGGGAAACATCCATACACTCTCACATTCACACACACACTCATACACTACGGACAATTTAGTTTATTCAATTCACCTATAGTGCATGTGTTTGAACTGTGGGGGAAACCCACGCCAACACGGGGAGAACATGCAAACTCCACACAGAAATGCCAACTGACCAAGCTGGGACTTGAACCAGTGACCTTCATGCTGTGAGGCGACAGTGCTAACCACTGAGTCACCGTGTTGCCCACTCAATCAATTTCTTTGTAAAAGTTGTAATTAATCACAATGTAATAATTATGTTTTCTTGATTCTGATTTATCATATAAAGCACCAAAATATATAAACTAACAATATATTTAAAAAATATAATTAAAACAAAAAAAGGTGACAAATGGTAAATTTTAAATTCTTCTTAATGATTTTATAACTTTCATAAATACATCCTACTGTGCAGAAGTACTCTCAATTTTTTATCATGTTAGGAACGCACATTATGCATATAAAGCATCCATGTAAAGTATCCCTAACTGATTTACTCATCCAAATTTTGACAAATTCCATGACATTCTGCATTAAACAGGATAAATTCTGCAATTCTGCTTGCATTTTCCACATCATGGAAATCACAGGGCCTTATTTACGGATAATTTACACACAAATTTCTGATTAGAATTATTACACACAATCCTGTAGCTCTTTTAATCTTAATATAGACCACTTCTACCTTTGTAATCACGCCCCCTTTGTAATTCACAGACTGCGCACAGCTGCGCACATCTGATGTGGCTCCATCCCGAACTAAAAGAAAATGCAAAGCCAGAAGGCAGACTCCAAACTGTGTGGAAAAAATCTAGAAATGTCTTAAATCAGAGCTAAATGAACGGGCAGCGATTCAGCTGGAGTCAATACGCATGTCCATTGATTTTCAGTATGGAACTGAAGCTGTGAGAAATCCTGTGTGGAAATATGTCGTGCTGATTTTATGAGACAAAAGACAGCGTCCTAGAATAGTACAGAGATTTTAAATCCATAGTGGCACTAAAGCAGAATTTTGCCAAGATAATGACTGAAGCCCAGAGAGGCCATCCATTATTATTGGTCTCTGTCTGGTTTCTATGAGATCATGACTTACTTGTCTCATGATACCAACATAACAAATGGTACAAAGATCCTTCAGGGTTTAACACTCTAAAATATCTCAAATTATTTAGCTTTACTGTTATGCAGAATAGTATTGACAATTTCTGGATCTTACAGATCAAGTATCACTGGGATTGCAAAATGATAACATTATCATGAAAAATATAAACAGATTTGAAGTTTTACAGTCCCTCACTCCCAGCTCAGAGCTCATTTGGCAAGTATGGGTCGCATGTGTGCAGATGAGCTGGAGTCCCATTCAGTCCCATTTGCAAACATGCATGCACAAACTCACAGACACAGACACACACACTTGGCTATGAAGAGCATGTTAGCAGAGCGTATCTATCACAGCCTGCCACTCACCTGCATTAATCTTTCACACACACCTTTCCCATTGAGGTGCTGTAATTACAACATGCATTCAGTTCGGCTGATTGTGAGACGTAGGTAATCGCATTAGCTAATCCTGCAGCCGCAGAATGCAGCCGCTGAGAGCGTGAGACCTCTTCATTTCCCTCTTGCTGAGCTCCAAACACCTCCGACTGCCCCGCACTGTGGATGATTACTGCATCCCGTCAATGGATCAACTCCAAACCTCAGCACACATTACATATGAGAGAGACAGAGACAGAATGAGACATACACACACATATATATATATACACATTATGGGTGGAGCCGAACCCGAATACGGTATTCAGAAAGGCACAAATAGCATGTTTTTTACAAATAATTATTTCGAACAAATACTTAAAAAAATATTTGTATTCTATATGGCAGATTGGGTATCTTATTTAGACTAGAAACAAGACAAAAATGAAGAAAAGCATTTTTTACAGACCGATATTCAGTTTCTTCACATAATACAGTACCACTCAGGTCTTTGGAGGTATAAGAGGTGAAAGCATTTCATACGAACACATGAAATCAAAGCGCATGAATTTATGAGCACATCTATATTCTGATCACAACATACTGCAACGTTTCCGTCATCACATGTCTCATACAGATGCAACATGCTGTTTACTATATCTAAAAAGCCTCTCATTTAGATCATGGCTATTTCACATTATGGAAAATTGTCGATTCTGAATCCCATTCTGAACTATCAATGCTCAACATTATTGGGTCATTTAAAAATCAAGACTTCCTAAATTTGCACAAATGAAAAGCACATACTAGTTTTTTTATCTGCACAATAGAACAGCACTAAGAATGACAGCAGATGGTTTTGATGAAGATTGGCATTGTTCAGTGCTATGAATAGGAAGATTCATCCTGGATAAATGGCAGACTCATAATGGGGACATTGAAAGGGCATATAAACAGCTTACTCCCAAAATTACTCAATCAGAGGGAATAAATGGGATTTGACTACTGAGATTTGGGGAATAATGTGGGATTATCCTTGGACATGTATTCGCAGTCACTGATGCAGACTGGGTTGTGATATTCACATCCACAGATATTAAATGCATAGTTCATCCAATATGAAAATTCTGACAGGATTGACTTGCCCTTATGCTGCTTCAAACCATGTACAGCTGCTCAACACAAGATAATGGAGAATAGTGGGACAATGTGAAGCTCAGCAGAATGCATAGTGTAAAACGCTAAAGACACAAACATCTGAGGGTCATCACAAAATGTATTGAGTTGTTTAACATCTGACAAAGCAGTATGTTTTTAATATATATAAGCCCACCACCACCCCCTCCTCTTTGGAGGGCAAATTTACTTTCAATCATAGCTTGTTTAATTTATTTTTATATTTACATATCGTCATCTTCCCCACTCATACGTTTCCAGGAAGTTTAAAGGTTGACCGCCAAGCAAAAGTCAGACAAGTCTTTACTTAGAGGAAACTACAAACCAAAACAGTTTGTTGTCAATAAAAATTGTTCTGATCTGCCTAACCAGAAAAGACATTCAGAAAGACACTGCATAAACTTAATTATAAGTCCATTCCTGCTACTATTCCCGCAGATCAGCTCCATAAATTCCTCTTCAGTTGATACTCACATAAACCTGTATTCTGTATCGATAGCAGTTGTTTGAACCTGGCTGGCCAACGCCCGATTCACACGGGGCTTGAACGTCAACGCTTGACGGATGGCGTGTCTGAAGTAGGAGCTAAAGCAGCATCAGCCAATGAAGTAAGTCCGCAATCGGCTACTGTCTGAGCTGGGGTATTTGCATAAAGTGATCTGATTGGCTGATGCTTTGGTTGGCGCTTGAAAAGTTGAGAAATTCCCAACTTCTGCAGTGAGCAACGCCACTGAAGCAGTGCCGACGGACCCACAATTCAGTTTGGCAATGCTTGATGTCACCCATTAAAAGTGGGAAGCGCTAACGCTGACACCCCGTGTGAATAGAGCGTAAGTACACACAAAAGTGCCTGAAAACTTACACAGGGTAAACTTGAAATCAGTTTGATTTGTCCAATGCCTCCTTTGTACTTGGGAGAAACTGTGTTGGCTTCACTTAGGGTAGTAAATTGTGGTGCAGTGAATTTGCAAGTGCAAGGCAAAAGGACAGTGCAAAATTTGTGTAGTCCAGTGTCCAAGGAAGGGTGTGGCTTCTAGATCATGGGAGGTCTGCAGGGGGAAAGAGAACGCAGCTTCAGTCCTGCTTGAGTTCATACTCGCCTTCTCTTCCTCAGACTTCACTTATATCTGTCCCTCCTAAAGAGCTGCAGGTGGGGGAGTTAGACACACACTTTGATGATTAGGTTGAGGGTGCTGTTTCCATGGCAACGCTGATACTGCACTGGTAGGCTCATCACATTATAAACACCTTAAGAAAACTATTAGCAAATGGCAATATCTAAACGAATTAGGTCTCATACTTACCCTGAACTCCATTTCTGCTATGTACCCAGGTTAATCTGTACTCTCATGCTCCACCTTCACTTTGTACGCAACTGAAAGAAAGAGCACCTACTGTAGTCCTTACAGACCATTCTGGGCTTCAAAACTAAAAATCCTAGTGAAATCACGACACTATGACCTAGATGACCCTGGAGAATATTTTACCTCTTGATGCTGTTAAGCTTTTTCTCTGCAAAAAATAGAGAAAAGATGAGCACACCCTTATGTTGATTAGGGTGAGGGTGTTGTTTCCATGGCAACACTGATACCGCACTTGTAGGCCTGCCCCATTATCAACACCTGAAAAAAACTAATAGCAATTGGCCAAAATCCTAAACAAATTTAAGCCTTATACTTATCCTGAACTCAATTTCTGCCATTTACCCAGATGACTCTATACCTGGTTCCTCATGCTCCACCTTCACCTTGAACAAAACTGAAAGACAGAACACCTAACATAGTCCTTACATACCATTCCGGGCTTATAAATTTCTTGAAAAATGCCTTCAACGTACTCAGGATTGGCACACACTTTGTTGATTAGGTTCAGGGTGCTGTTTCCATGGCAACATTGATACCGCACTGGTAGGCTTGCCCCAATATCAACATGACGAAAACTAATAGCAATTGGCCAAAATCCTAAAGAAATTTAGGCCTCATACTTATCCTGAACTCAATTTCTACCATGTACCCAGATGAATTTGTACCTGGTTCCTCATGCTCCTCCTTCACCTTGAACAAAACTGAAAGAAAGAGCACCTACTAAAGTCCTTACATACCATTCTGGGCTTATAAATTTCTTGGAAAATGCCTCCGATGTACTCATGATTGGCACACACTTTGCTGATTACGTTAAGGGTGCTGTTTCCATGACAACTTTGATACTGCACTAGTAGGCTTGCCCATAGTACCCAGACTTTGTACACAACTGAAAAGAAAGAGCACCTACCATAGTGCTTACATACCATTCTAAGCTTCAAAACAAAAAAATCCTGGTGAAATCCACACAGTATGACCTAGATGACCCTGGAGAATACTTTACCTCCCGATGCTGTTGAGCTTTTCCACTGCCAAAAAGAAGGAAATGAGTCATCTAATGCTTCTTTATCCATTGGCGAGCAACAGTACAGCAGACCATTCTTAATTACAGATTAGAGGGCTGGGTGAGGCGTAGGATGGCGAACTTCTGTCCAATAGACGTATGAACCCTTAATCAGCATTTTCGGAGGCTGTTGTCCATTTGCTGCTCACTGTGCAGTGATCCCCTTTTGTGATCTGCGTAAGAGCCTGAGGAAAGGAAGATGAAACACTCACCAATCCGACTTACAGTGGCCTGAGAATCTAGTTGATGCCCCATTTTGATTCATCTGATGCCTCCACCGTACTCAGGATAAGCAAACTTTATGCTGATTAGGTTGAGGGTGCTGTTTCCATGGCAACATTGATACTGCATTGATAGGCTCGACCCATTGTCAACACTTGAAGACAACTCATAGCAATTGGCCAAAACCCTAAAGTAATTTAAGCCTCATACGTATCCTGAACTCAATATCTGCCATGTACCCAGATGAATCTGTACCTGGTTCCTCATGCTCTGCCTTTACTTTGTACACAACTGAAAGAAAGAGCACCTACTGTAGTCCTTACAGAGTAAGGGTTGGGTGAAGGGCAGGATGGCGAACTTCTGTCCAATAGATGTACGTACCCTTAATCAGCATTTCCAGAGGCTGTTGTTCTTTTACTGCTCCCTGTGCAGTGATCCCCTTTTGTGACGTGTAAGAGAATCTGAGGAAGGGAAGGACTCAACCCTCCTGTCGCTCGCCATGGCCTGAGGATCTGCACAAAGCGTCCACCTTCCATACAGATGATAGAAAAAAAAAACACATACTGTGCTCCTACTACACCATTCTAGACTACCACATGGAATCCTTCTGAAATACACTGGCTAAAGATTGAGAGAATCTCAAGAGAATATTTTACCTCCTGATACGGTGAGCTCTTCTATCAAATATGCTTGGATCATCTGAGATTTGATAGCCACCTGGCTATTATCTGTGAACATTGCAGGACAGTGTTTACATTCAGCTTCCATACTGTACCATATGGCAGACAAATGACAAGACCAGCTCCAATTCCAAAGTAAAATTTTCTAGAGAGAGAGGAGGAGAGCAGGCCAGAATTCCTGCAATCACACAACAGCTGCGATCATTTGTCCTTGGGTTGATGTTAAAAACCAATTACAACACCATAAGTGTTGTATCCAGAGGTCAATGCCAGTAACCCAGCAAGATCTCCTCCAATCTCCTGGCATGCTTATGTGGTGACAAATGATTCTTATCCCAATTTGTCAATCCTGAACCTAAATGCCACACAGAGATGGAGACACTAAAAGGTAGTACACAGATTTGGTGCTATGTTCATGAAAGTAGAAATGCAGGCAAGTGGAAAGTCGTAATGACCATGACTTTAAGCCTGGTAACAGGGATTATGGTAACTGAGGGTTAACTAAGTATTACTAAGGCAGAAGAATGTATACTTGACCTATCGATTTCCTGAAATTCCTGAAAAAGTATAAGTAAAGCAGCAACTCATGGCAAAAAGAATAACTTAGTTTCCAAAACAGCAAATTAACACAAAAATCTGGAGCCAAGATTGGAAAGGCGGAGCTAAGCTTACCTGTCAATCACTGCCATGACTGAGCATAAGGGGTGAGAGATCCACATGCACATTATTATTTATATCTGAAGTTTACAACTACACTTAGCTTTTCTCTTTATCATGTTTTCTTATCACCATTCTGCTACACTGAGAACTATTTGTTTTTGAGCATTATGTAATGAACGCTGTGTGATATTCCTTGCCAGCATGGACACTTTCACTTGCTTTTTCACAAGCTAGTTTTACATAGAAGATGGCAGCACCATATGGCAATGTATATTGTTCTTTTGAGTATTGACACTTTTAAATTATCTATACCGATTACATTTGCATTGCGTTGTTTAGACTACTGTGGATTATTTTACTATTTTAATCTAAAAAAATCAATATAACCACTCTGATCTATCTGTATTATAACGGACACTTCAAAGAGGAATGCTACATATACTGAAACCATCTTAAAATATAACCCTGGTTCATAAAGCAAATACTTTTTTAGCTATATCATCCTAATCCTGACTCATTCCCGTTTTTGAAGGTGAGTAAATGACAGAATTGTCATTTTTGTGTGAACTAACTCTTTAATAAATGATAGAAGTAGAAATATAGAAGTCAAGCCTCCAGCAGCTCGGCTTCTGTAAAACGAATTATTTTCTACGCTTCACACCTCTGGCACTGACAAAAATTACAGAGGAGACAGCAACTGGAGACGATGACCAGCCCTCTTCTTCGTCCTCTGTCTTTGATTTCCCTTCACTTTGCACGTCACAGAGAGAGAACAGGAGAGAGATTTGAAAGCACTCTGCTAAAAGTGTGCAGTGACCCAGCGCAAACCCTGGAGCTGCTCATCACACACACACAATATGAAAACCACAGCCTGCAGCTGCCCACCAGCCCTGAGCCATCATTACTGCTACGGTGACCATAAAATGACTGCAAGTATGTGCTAGCTTTACGGAGAATGTCATGCATACAGTAGCTCAGTTCCAAAACCAAGGGCACCGTCTCGGCAATGCAATTTTGGTGTATTCAGTGATACAAAAACTTGAACTTTATGCAAATAATCGGTGAAGTGAAAAGTGACTTATTATAGAACAATTAATTCCCATAGTTTTGCGCTAGTGCATTACTAATTTTACACCTCAATACTTTTGGCATACAAATAGACTCACACACAATTAAAATAATAAAAGTCCAAGCAACTTTCTAAACATCAAGTTAAAAAATAAACGTATATATATATATATTGTAAAATAAAAAATATGCAATACATAAGATATAAATTTAGGACTCATAGAAACTGAAATTGAAGCCTATTTTTAGAATGCAGCATACTGATATTAGTTTGTATATACGCAAACACATTGAGTGTTCAGACTGGCATACATACAATATCTAGAGTGTGTATGTGTACTGCATGAAAACCCCAGATGGTTTACTTCACATGCCAAATGTGCAGCATACTGCCAGATCACACTGTGCAAAACACTCAGGGTGATATTTCAATTAGATCAAACTATTTCTTTTTCTGTTTTCATTATTGTATAATTGTCTTTTTTATAATCAGTATTTGCAATGAGACCAAAAGAAATACATGCTGACATTGCCTTCTCCACCAAGGACACATGCAATGGAATTGTTTTGGACTATTTGCCCAAAAGAAAGTTTTCAAAAAGTATGTCTGCTGTGCAGCCTACATAGGCAGCACTCCAGAATGACAGATATGCTAATGGCCTTGTAGGTCTTCACCTCTGGTTAGTGAGGTGTGTTCCTGCAGGCCTGGTGTTGTAGTATCTGCCCCAGTGTGCGTGACGCCTGCACATTAAAGCTGCCTCTGTTCCAGCCTGCAGCCATAACCCACCGTGCACTAATATATATGATAATCACAGCAGCACACAGCGCGAAGGCTAATATCATTTTCCCTCCCATAAGAGATTTCCTGTCTCGCTTGGCCAGCGTTCCTGCTGTCAGAGTGAGCGCACGCCTCCTGAGGGTCCCGCTATACACAATTTACACTAACAGCTTTATACAAATCATTCACACTCAGTTCCTCCCTGAGTGCTCTTCATATGTACATTAACGCATGGGCTGTGTTCCGAATGGCATACTAGTTGGTACATTTTTGGTGAAGCATGCATATTGCACACAAATAACATTTAAAAAATTCTAAAAATACATGGTGACATTAGAACCCTTCATATTTTTCTTAAAATACATGGCAATTTGCCAAAACGTGTTAGCACAAATAACTGCCAAAATATGCAGCGTATAACTAAAATCACATATTAACAGCTATTGTTTTGCATTCCCCTAGTGCATGCATGTACTATGTATCTGCACAAGTGAGAGACAGACAGGTCTTAGCTCTGCAGGCGGTCGGGTACTACACAAACAAACAAATCAAATGGAGTAAAGCAAACAAACACCACGAGAAAGCCCTTAAAGCACCATTAATAGCTCATTACGCCGTTCAAATGAAACCCCACTCACGCTATCAACCTCTCCGAGCATGTGAGCTTTTATGAAGCATGCTGTCTGACTGCTTATTCATTGCCGCTTTAGTCAGAGTATTTGATTTTGCAAATCAAGGCCTTGCTTTACTACAGCTTAACTGACTGAAACACTTTCCTGCCAGGCATATTTGTGGCATACAGAAAAATCCATCCAATCACCAATCTCTATTCTCATCCAGAAATGTATATAGCTATTGGAAATCAGGAAGATCATAATTTTTTTTTTAAGTCGCAAACTGGAATAAGTTAATTCATAATTAATCAGTCACAATTTTTTAGCCTTTGCACAATGAACATGAGTCTTACATAATAAAAAGTGTATTGAGACAGTAACTACACTCAATATTGACTTTAAACTCCACCCTTACACATCATCTGATTCCTAGAAGCCCTGTAGTCTTGTTGTCCTGGTTTATTTGCGCGTTTCCTAATGAGCATGTATTAGTGGGCCAATTTTGGCAGCAGCTTTGAGAAATGACTTTATTTGCTGGACAGCTGCCAGTCCTCTTCTCAAACATTAGCACTCGCTTTCTGTATCTGCTACACAGTCACATCTCAGGGACGGTAAATTCACTGCACACTAATAATGTCATTAGAAAACCAGCGTGCTAGTCCTGTGATGCATAATTGCCATCAGTAGCTTATATAAAAATCAACACCTTTAAAGGCTCTGTTGCTAAACAGATATAAGAAAAAGTGATAAATCTGGTCTGTTTCATAATAATCTGAGTTAGTGTTATAATGCAAACCATCTGTGACAAACTAGGGAAACTCCAGCCACAGTAAAACTCACTGGTTTATTTAAAATCATGCTGTTTAGCCATTGCGATTTGTTTGCCAGTTCTGCTGTGTTCTGATTGGTGGATGGTTGCCAAGACAAGGTGTTCTAAGTGGCTGTCAATGTGTTTTTAAAGTGTGCAGTTGTTGGAATGCTTTGGATGGTTGCCAGAGCATTGATAAAACATTGCTAAGTGGTTACCAGGTTGGTAACAGTGTTGCTAAGAGGTTGAGACTGGATATTAGATAACCGCTTACCTCAAGTTGATGATATTCTGCTGTCCGTGTATGGCTTGGGTCCCTCAAAAAGTTCATTCTTCAGTTGTTGTCTTTCCATTAGATGTACGCCAATATTCAGTAATTCAATATATTGTGATGATGAACGCGCGCAATATCAAATAGTTTTCTTCAGTTGATTACTTCTCATTAGACATATGCCGATATTTATTAATTCAATATATCATAGCGATGAACATGCCCAATATCAAAATGTTTTTTTTTTAGTTGTTCAATTTGTATTAGACATGGGACTATATTCAATAACTCAACATTTTGATAATGAACATGCGCAATGTATTTACATCATGCGCACTTTAAAATAACATCAATAATAATGTATTGTTTGAACTGTCATTTTTACGAATATTAAGATTACATCAATCTCACCTACGACATTGAAAAATTTATAAATATTTATAGGCCTTTTTGTTGGTGAACTCTGTAGAGTAAGACTCTATTTGTTAACATCATTTTATTTAACTAAAGTCAATGTAATGACAACTACAAAATCATTTATTACTCTTAAAGCTGATGTTGATTTCTTAATGCCTAATAATACATTAAAATCAAAAGTTGTAATCATTTTATTAAATGGAGTTAACAACTAATAACATTAATTAACTTTAATATATAATTATAATATGGTTATTTATCACTTATCGAGACCTACTTTTAATTCATTACCTAACATTTCCTTATGTACTAGATAACGTTTACTAATTTTACTTTTACCAATTTTAGAAGCCTACTTTCCACTAATAAAATCTGTCTGGTCACTCTGATATTAAACCTGTTAACTGTCATTGGCCCTTCATTTGCCATTACATGCTTAAAACCATTATATCCTATACTTAACCTGAGCTAATATTGACAAACCATATGTTGTTGGAAATCTTCAAGCGTGTAATTTTCACACCATGGTATTGCAGGAAATATTATGAAGTGATAATTTATTAATTTGTGGTGTAATTAGGTAGCAAAAAAAGCAGAAGTATACCAGGAGCTGTGGCTTTTGTTATTAAAATCAGAAAAAAACACTTACAATCATTTAATTTTTTTATAGTTTTTATGCTAATCATCCAAACAAAATATATTTTCTAGTATTTCCCCAAATATTAAGAATATAATTGAAATTTAATATGAAGTAGTGGTAACCAATTGTCCTTTAGGAATCATCAATATGACATGAATGTTGTGCCTAGTGGCTGTTGTTGGTATAGCAGCTCACAAAATTACAATTTTGTTGTGCTATCAGTCGCAAATCTTTAACACAATGCCTTTAGACATGGGGTTTTTATTTAAATATATTTTAAGTTGAACCAAATTTAAATTAATATTTTTTAAATATACTTTTTCAGTTCTTTTATTACAATATATTAAACTTTTTAAACTGCAAAAAGCTATGCAAGAAGGCTATTTCTTTAAACAACTCAAAAATGGGCATGACAGTTAACAGGTTAAAGAGATTAAAGGTTAAAGTTCACCCAAAACTGAAAATTCTGTCATTTATTCACCCTTCACTTTTCTGTGAAAGACAAAGTAAGTTTTTTTGAAAAATGTTGAAACATGTAACCATTGACTTCCATAGTATTTGCTTTTCCTACTTTTCCTAGTCAAGTTTCTAACATATTTAAAAATATATTGTGTTAAATATGTCTCTTGTGTTAAACAGAAAAAGTTAACTTAAAGGTTTTGGGTGAACTGTCCCTTTAATATAGATTGACTTCAAAAACACCACCCCCTATGTTCAAAATAGAGAGATAAGATAGATTGGCGGTGGTTAGCACATGTGTCATCTTCACCGTGTTTGAGCATCCCCAAGTGTTCCCCGGTCCCTCAGATCTCAGATGGCTGGTGGCAGAGGGATCCAGACAGGCTCCGGGCTGCACATACTCACTGGCTCAAGCACACAGCAGTATTTTAAAGGCATTACTCCTCCACGCTTTCGCTGGGAGGAGAGAAAATGAAAACCAATCACCCCTGAGCACATTACAGACTTCAGTCAGCTCAGCCTCTCTTGTGTCCTCTTTATCTAACCAATAAATCTCTCTCACCGCAGCACAATACTGTCATTCACACGCAACACTGTCCTCATGTCAAGATTAATGTAATGCCAAACCTCTCTTGGGACATAAAACGACAGCAAGAGAATTCACAATCGAACACAACATCAAAATAAAAGGATATATTGTGGGTTGAACTCAAAATGGAACGAAAACCAATCATGTAAAACTTTAATACATCAGCCTGGTATTATTGTGGAGGATACAAAACACATTATGGCATCTAAATGTTTGCATTCTCATCAGATCATTATTGTAAGAGCTATAATTTATTATAATTTATTTATAGTGGTCAAAAAGTTTACATATGTTGATATGTTTAGATATGTACATTAGCTATACGATGCTATATGATGCGCTATATGCACATTAGCTATATGATGGTTTGTTGCGCCTTTATTGGACTGTTTTAAGTTATCACGGGGCATACGAAATGCAAAAGTAAAAGAAAGATGATGTTTGAAAGATGATTTTGAATGCAGCTTTTTGTTATACTGCATGAGAACTCCGTAAACATTTTATTTTGAGCAAAATCTGAGTCAATTATTGAAAATTCTGATACTACACTGATTAAATATCCTTAAAGGGGATATTGCGCTCAAAAATTAAGATTCTGTCATCATTCATTCACGCTTGTTTCGAACCTATTTAAGTTTCTTTCTTATGTTTTTTTTACTATGGAAGTCAATGGGTGCCAGCAAAAAGCATTCTTCAAAATATCATCTTTGTTGAACAGAAATGAATCTTTAAGAAATTAAATTAATCTTTCATGTGGTTTAAAGGTTTAAAACTACATGAGGGAGAGCAAGTGATGAGTTATTTTGATTTTTGTGTGAACTACCCCTTTCCCCTTATATTATTGAAGATATATGATTGCATATTTTATTTTGAAATTGTATGACTTAACAATTATAAACTATGAATCGCTTGTGACATAAAAATCTCTAGATTTAAAGTAGCTAATGCATGTAAAACGTCTGGATTATACAAACAAAACTATGTGACAGTTAAATGCAACTCCACTCTGTTTATGTCATTAAGTTTTCTCATTGGTTTATTGCACATTACAAAATAGTCCCTAAAGACAGAGGTGAAGGAAACAACAAGTTCAACGGTATCACCCTCTCACCTGGTTTTGTGCTCTTCTGCCAACTGGGATGCTGGAAATTATGCAAATAAGCGGATGTGCAAATGTGAGGTATTTAATATACAGTATGCATAATTGATGAGGGCAAAGGAGGAGAAAGAGGATAATTGAGGTAGTTTGTGAATAGCTGAGAACTTCTCTGTTCGGTATTTGTTGAACAAAAGATTTTCAAGACTGATTTTCATATGCCGCAAATACAGACGGAGGCAAACGCACATTAGAGAGCTGGCGAGCAGCGCGCACCTAGCAAAAAGCAGGCTATTAATTCATTATGGCTGAATCATTACTAACCTGCCCACTTCCATTTGTGCTCCGCTATGTCAGACATGGGCCTGGTGGTAAAGGTTAAGCCACTGGAAATGTGATGTGTCCTGTAAGAGTGTGTTTGAGGAGATGAGCTGGATAACGTGTCAGGTTAATAGTGGATCAAGTGTGCCGTGTTATGACTGCTGCAGGTCATGCATACAATGATCAGCTCCAAACTCCATTCCAGGGATTAACCGTCATCAGACCAGTCTGATCCCAGCATTTTCAGGGTTTTCTGAGGACATTGATGACTTTCTGTGGACAGATTAAAAACAAAAAAGCATGAGTGTTGTTTCTGCAGTTCCAGTTTTGTGGAAGAGAGTTAAAGATTTTGGATGATTGTTGGTTGTATATTTAAGCACACAAAAGTGCCTTGAGTGGCACATTTACCCAGATTTTGATCTTTGTGCTGTTGTGATTAAGGAATATTCATGATTTTATACTAGGCCAGTTTAAAGAGAATAAGTGTTATAAACCTTGATGAGTTCATTTATTCTGTTGAACACTACAGAAGATATTTTTAAGAAACATAAAAACCTGTAACCATAACCTGACTTCCATAGTAGGAAAAACAGATACTATGGAAGTCAATGGTTACAGGTTTTCAGCTTTCTTCAAAATATCCTAACTTATAAAGGTTTATAATAATTTAACGGTGAGTAAATTATGACATTTTCAATTGTGGATGAACTCTCTTTAATGGACAGAATTTGTGGAATAACGTAAACAAAAAAAACAAACATTTTTGGTCATTTAAAAGCAAATCACTAAGCTTATAATTTTATAAAGATTCCTAATTTTTTTTTTTGTCTAAAATTTTTTGAGCTTTAAAGAAGTCTGGATAAACATTATTACAGATAATTAAGGGTTGTCATGCTGACAAAGAAATAGATGGAAATTAATTTTTCAGTATTCAAAATAATTAAGCTTTCAGGGACAGTCCACCTAAATGTTAATATTCTGACATCATGTTTTGTTCATGTTGATCCAAAACTGTATGACTGATTTTCTTCTAAAGAACATAAAAGAACAGAATGTTGGTAGCAAAGTTTGGTTGGGGACAAAATACAGTGGAAATCAATGGGAACAGAATATGACAGGATTATAATTTCTGGGTGGACTATCATTTCTGAACCCAATATATTGCTTTAATACATTGTTCTGGCACCTCCAAATTCTGTCCAAATTAAAGTCACTATGAACTAGAAGCAGACATTTTTGTGGCGTTATATATCAGGCCAGGATTCGGTTCTATGATTTTATTTTAGAATTTAGCATAAACACGGCTTATAGAGAGTTTACCCAAAAAATAAGATTATTCACTCTTCACTTGATTAAGGGTGCTTTCACACTTGGTTCAGTTGCCTGGACCGTACCCAAGTTTGATTGTCCCCCCTTACCACCTTCTCGGTTGGTTTGTGTTCACACTGTCTTTTTTCCTTCTGAACCCCGGAACGCTTGCGTCATCGAGCTGCTGTTTTGTTTACGGCTGTTGCTAGGTGACAGTCACGAAAGCAAAGCGCCAAAATGAAGAGACGTCCGCACATCGCGGTCATTCTGCTTTTGTTGAATCTTTTGGTTTTGGACAAAGAAAGCGACTCACGCATCTGCCACAAAAATATTATAAACGTTCAGAACATCACACAGTGTCAGAAGCTGTTTTTGGAGGAGACAAGCAGACATTATCACTGTGTTTGCCCTGGCTCAGTCCCGCTTGTCATCAAGGTACAGTACGTGATACACACACACACACACACACACACGAATGAACGTTATGAAATCGATAGTTTGTTGTACAGTTGGCAGTTCACTTCCGTTATTTGGTACGATTGCATTCATACTAGAAGTGAACCGGACCAGAGTTCGCGTGAACCGTACCCCAGGCCACCTCTTTCAGGCGGACTCGGGTACGGTTCGTGGGTGCGCACCCGAGTTCAGAAGACACGTTCACACTAACTAATCGTACCGTCCTATGACGTCAAACAAACCCGGGTGCGGACCAAAAGTGCTAGTGTGAAAGCACCCTAAAACCTTTCTTTGTTCTGTTAAATACAAAAGATGATATTTTAAAGATCTCTGGTAGCTGACAACCACTGACTTCCATAGTAATTTTTATCCTACTATGGAAGTCAATGGGAGCCAGGAATCAGCATTCTTCAAAATATCTTCTTTTGTGTCCAACAGAAGAAAGAAACTCAAAGGTTTAAACCACATGAAGGATAATAAATTATTAGGTAATTTTAATTTTAAGTTTCTTTTGACATAAGTGTCTGTAACACTATTAATTGCTAACACATCTTCACATTGCAATGGCGATAGCTTTCTTTACCTTTCCAGTGTCCTCTAGAAAATCATTTGGCACTGCATTCATTCGGCTCTAAAGTGATGCATCACATATTTACGCTGTAAGATGAGAGAAACAGAGAAATACAGAGAAAGAGAGAAAGAGAATAAGAGGTCAGTGAAAATAATGAAGAGGCACAACTCCAAAAAGCAAAAGCTTTATCTCCTCTCTGCTCTTTCTCTTTTCCCATTTTCTCTATCGCTCCCGATCTTAATGAGTACCATGGTCGTCCATCCTACAGCCGTACGTCACCACTCGACGAGGACGGGAGGGAGACGGGACACAGAAAACACAACTCAGCAACAATGACTAGACGAGTCCATGCACAAACACACACTTACACGCGACTCTATGCGGCTCTTTCTCAAGGGCACTGTCAGAAGAAATGCATTGCTTTTCTATCGCTCCTGATGCCGTGCAGCGTAACTGGTGCTTTTGAGCAGCCGTCTGTTCTGTGGGAAGAATGAAACACAGTGTGAAAACACCCTCAGGAAAGGAAAAATCACCAACGAGTTCTCTTTAACATCTCAATTTATTCTCCAGGACAGAGATTTGTACTTAAGCCTCCTGCTTCTCTGATGTTGCATAAGAAAACCACCCTCACAATCTCACGCATGCCTTCTCTGTTTAAGAAATCGAGATATTAAATCTTGAAAAAAAACATTTAGTCTTCTCTTTAAATGTCTGACTCATGCCGTCTGATGTTAGTGCATGTGTCTCTATATGTATGCCGTCTAGACAGCAGCGTTCTGCATTGCATCTCAAACACAGATTTGTATTTTTGGCGTGTTCAGAGTCACACGCAATAGCACACCTCTGACCTTCTCAAACACAGATGCAGAATATTCATCATCATAGGCGCCTGGCTGCAGGTTGTACTGCAGCATGGACAACATACGTCAAGTTAAAGCTCAAAATTTATTTGTACAGTGCGTTTCACAATACACATTATTTCAAAGCAGCTTTACTGAACGTCATATTGCTGTCTGTGGGTGACAGCATTTTTTTATGGCTTCGCAAAATATACATCTATTTATTGTAATTATACGGTAAATCGACTGCATTTAAAGTGCTGTATATACAGGTAAAGGCAAAATCAAAGATTGTAAGATATCCCAAGTGCTATTTATCAAAGATTAAGCAATAGTTTTAATAACTAATTTCATTCATTCATTCATTTTCTTTTCGGCTTAGTCCCATTATTAATCTGGGGTCGCCACAGCGGAATGAACCGCCAACTTATCCAGCATATGTTTTACGCAGCGAATGCCCTTCCATCCACAACCCATCACTGGGAAACACCCATACACTCTCACTCACACACACTACGGACAATTTAGCCTACCCAATTCACCTACAGCGCATGTCTTTGGACTGTGGTGGAAACCCACGCAAACACGGGGAGAACATACAAACTCTGGTCAAATGCCAACTGGTCCAGCCGAGGCTCGAACCAGCAACCTTCTTGCTGTGAGGCAATCATGCTACCCACTGCGCCACCGTGATGCCATTAATAACTAATTTCTAATAACTAATTTCTTTTGTCTTTGCCATGACAGTAAATGTTATTTTGCAAGACATTAGTACTCAGCTTAAAGTGCAATTTAAAGGCTTAAGTGCTGTATGGTAACTAGGCAAGTTAGGATAATTAGGCAAGACAACAGTTTTTCGTTCTGTAGCCAGTCGAAAATAATAATTTTTTTAAGGGGCTAATAATATTGAACTTAAAATATATATCTTTAAATTCTAAAACTTTTTTTTATTTCAGCCAAACTACAAAAAAAACTTTGTACACAATAAAAAAAATGTAATAGGAAGCACTGTTTAAAAACAAGTTACTAAAGCGTTACTAAAAATTTGCTCGGAGGACACGGATGTCAAATCTGAAAATCTATCTTCCAGGATGAATGCACATCTGATTTAGCAGCACAAACATCTGACAGCAACTCAATCGCAAATCCCCTTGAGGACTTTGGTTTACTCCTGCTTTTGTGCCCTCATAAAGAGTATGTTTCAGGCCTAACAAACCGCTCAAACACTGGTTACAGTAATGGGACTGTTAATTAAGGTAGTCGATGTGTTCATAGAAGTACCTAATGAGTTGGTAAAGTTATAGGTGGTGGGTGTAATATATATTAATGGTGTAGAACAAGAAAAACAGGGCTATTTAAGCAGATTGTGTTTCCCATTTCAAATTGGACTCTCTATCACAGGTCGTGGGCAGTCGGAGAGACGATTAGACCCTGTAGACACAAACACACACACACAGGCTCGTGCTTGGGTCTGTGGACCTCATTGCAATGCATTATGTGAAGCCAGGCTGCAGCAGAGGCGAAACCCACTACTAACCAGCATGCTGTCAGGCTGTAATGGCTCAAACTAGAGCATTACCCCTCGAGACAAACACACACAACCGCTGAAACACATGCATGCGCACACACACAAACATTCCTGATGTGAGGTGCTTTTACACATGTTCTACATGATCAAATGAGATGCTCACCGTTTTCACGATGAAATCGATGTTTATAATCAGGGGAAAGCAGTTATCCAGGAATACGCTGCATCCAGACTCATCAAATGACCTATCAAAAGTCCATAACCACACAAAGACAGTACAAAAAAAAAAACATTTTAAGTGGACCACAGGGGGAAAAACGCTCAAATGAATGCAACAGTCTGGTTCTGGAGGTAGAAACTCCATTCATTTCCCAAAAGTGAAATTCATTTTTAACGATAAGTTATAAATCTGTAAAACAAAGGGATAGTTCACTCAAAAACGAAATATTACTCAAGATTTATTCCCACCCACGTTGTTGTTAATGTTTATGAGTTTCTTTCTTCTGATGAACACAAAACAAGATATTCTGCAGAACGTTGGGAAAAATAGACATTCACATCCATAGCAGAAAAAAAATACTATGGAAGTCAAAGCTGTTTTTATTTTCCAGCATTCGGGCTCTACGTCCCAAGGCCGCTTTTGGCTGCTCCACGTCTCAAGGGCCACCTCTGGTCTATGCCCCATGGCCACCTCTGCTCCACCTACCAGTGCCTGCTTACCTAGATCTACCACAGCTCCACGTCCCAGGGCCACCTCTGGTTCCAAGTCCCAGGTCCGCCTCTGTCTCTGCATACCAAGGCCGCCTCTGGCTCCACATCCCAAGGGCGCCTCTAGCTCCACGTCCCAAGAATCCCCTCTGGCTCCACGTCCCTAGGGCCGCCTCTGGCTCCACGTCCCAAGGGTCGCCTCTGGCTCCACGTCCCAAGGGCCGCCTCTGGCTCCACGTCC
>CAIGQV010000366.1:1118766-1136952 GCA_903798115.1 Danio jaintianensis | reverse complement strand
GCATTTATCATTTTGGCCGCTTTAAACAATTATAAACAAAAAAAAACTAAAAAAAATTATCTTCTGATAGCGATTCCTATGTAGAAGTATCACTTCCTGCCCTCCATCTGAGTCTCGTGCATCTTCAATGACGTCATGTGAAAACAACCTATTAATGGTAAATATGCATTGAATAGACCATTTTGAGGGATATAAACAAAAAACAATGGTCCCAACATATTTCCTGTTTTACATTTTTTAAATTTCTATAGCTTCCAAAAATCTAAAAAGAGCCACACATTGATAAATCTGAACTGACACCATTTCAATTCACTATAATCTTCTATGTGAAGCTGCTTTGACACAATCTACATTGTAAAAGCGCTACAGAAATAAAGATGAATTGAATAAATAATGTTATGATAGCTGTTTTAACATTAAGTTATGATTGAATCGCCTCGAAGTTAGTAAAGTTTTGACGGACTCTGTGTGAAATACACAGCTGGAAAGTATTAAAACACATACTTACTGTAATAATTACTGAGGTACAGAGCTGGAGCTGCAAAATAAGCCGCTTTTCAGGAAAAATCTATGAATTTCACGAGTTCCCCTCAGGTGGACGCCCTCTTCTGACCGCTGAATTACCTCACGGCTTTCTGTCAACAAGAAAAGATGTCCTCGCCGGCTTCATTAAGCCATTCATATAGTTATTTTTAATGTTAAAATCAAAATTATCCCGCCACAAGCTCTTACCTCACGTACTTCGCGCGGTTTCTCCGGACAGGTGCTGATTGTTTCAGTGAGAAAATAATATAGCCTAACTTAATCATATATTTTTTTATTTTACTATTTCCTACATCGAGTATCGAAACATTAATGCAACACTAAACATTAAATTTAATAAATTTAATATTTGGGGCGACGCGGTGGCGCAGTGGGTAGCACGTTCGCCTCACAGCAAGAAGGTCGCTGGTTCGAGCCTCGGCTGGGTCAGTTGGCGTTTCTGTGTGGAGTTTGCATGTTCTCCCCGTGTTCGCGTGGGTTTCCTCCGGGTGCTCCGGTTTCCCCCACAAGTCCAAAGACATGTGCTCTAGGTGAATTGGGTAAGCTAAAATTGTCCTTAGTGTATGCGTGTGAATGAGTGTGTATGGATGTTTCCCAGAGATGGGTTGCAGCTGGAAGGGCATCCGCTGCGTAGAACATATGCTGGATAAGTTGGCGGTTCATCCCGCTGTGGCGACCCCAGATTAATAAAGGGACTAAGCCGAAAAGAAAATGAATGAATGAATGAATGAATTTAATATTTAAATAGCAACACAAATTAAATTAGTGACTTTGCAGCATTTGACAGAACTAAACTTACTTCACAGATGGAAAGTAGTAAAAAACGCACTTATTGTAATAATTTCTCATATATAAAATGCATTAAAACACACACTTACTGTAATAATTACTGCCATGGACAGCTGGAGCCGGAAAATATGCCTCTTTTCGGGAAATATCCAGGAATTTCATGAGTTCCCTCAGGTGAACACGGTCTTCAGTCCGCTGAATTACCTCACGGCTTTCTGTCAACAAGAACAGATGTCCTCATCGGCTTCATTATGCCATTCATATAGTTATTTTTCATGTTAAAATAAAAATGATCACACTACAAGCTTATCGTGAGGTAAACTTTAGTCACCTCACGTACTTCCCGCCGTTTCTCCGCCCGGACAGAAGCGCATTGTTTGCTTCAATGCTAAAATAATATAATCATATTTTTTATTATTTTAATATTTCCTACATCGAGTATCGAAACATTACTGCAACACTAAACATTAAATATAATAAATTAAATACTTAAATAGCAATACAAATTAATGACTTTGCAGCATCTTGACAGGAAATTTTCCACTAATGGAAAGCAGTGAAAAACGCACTTGGTGTAATAATTGTTCATATATAAAATGCATTAAAACACACATTTACTGTAATAATTACTGCCATGGAGAGCTGGAGCCGGAAAATATGCCTCTTTTCAGGAAATATCCAGGAATTTCACGAGTTCCCTCAGGTGAACACGTCTTCAGTCCCCTGAACTACCTCACCGCCTTGTTAACAAGAACAGATGTCCTCACCGTGTTAATTTTGTAATTTATAAGGTTATTTTTCATTTTAAAATCCATATTATTCTGTCACAAGCTCATCTTGAGGTAAACTCAATGTTAATTAGGCCTACCTCACGCGCTTCCCGCCGATCCACCTGACGGGAGCGCGCGTCGTTGTTTTAGTGCGAAAATAATATAAATATATAATTTTAATTATTTTAATATGTACTACATCGAGTATAGAAACAGTATTTCAGCAATTATGGTTAAATTTAACAAACGAAGTATTTAGACATCAATAAAAAACCGAACAAGCGAACAATGACAAATTTTCCACTTAATTTCTTCACAGCTGGAAAGTATTAAAACACACACTTACTGTAATAATTAACGTCGAACAGACCTGAAGCTGGAAACCGGGTTAATTTGGCTAATTATTTGGTAATTTTTAATTTTACAAACCAAAATTATTACCGCAGAGCTTATTGTGAAGTAAACCCATAAGGTTATGGCTACCTCACGAGCTTCGCGCCCATTCTCCAGGCGGAAGCTCTTTGTTCTTTCAGCGCGAAAATAATGTTTTGTTTTTTTTATTATAATTATTATCACATTTAAATAAATCAGGAATTTAAAATATTTCAGCAATTAACATTAAACTGAATAAATTAAATATTTAAATTGTAATAAAAAGGAAACAATGACTTTGACTGTTTTAAATATTACATATTCGCAAATTCCCAACTAATAATGATTTCCACTACTTGTTTAAATATCTTTCAAAACATAACAAAATGGTACTGTAATGAAATCGTGTTATTATATAATCAAATTTCTTTTTTATTATACATTTTGTATATATTTCTATAGACTAAAGGTTTTATGATTTTGTACTTCAATTTAAGTACACGAAATAAAACATTTCCTTGTCAACAAAATTAACTTTTTACATATTTTATTTTAGTTCATTTAATTTTAGGCCTACAGCAAGGTATTTGTTATGTATTACCAGCACATTACCATAGTACTGCCTGCCACAGTTCAGTGCTGATTGTTAATGGTGGCTACATAAATGAAATAGAGAATGCAAAACATATAATATATATGATGTATAATATATATGATGGGGGGGGGGAGGTCATCTTGTGATAATCTGAAAGTCTCAATACTTCAACATACTAATACTCTTCTCTCTCTCTCTCTCTCTCTCTCTCTCTCTCTCTCTCTCTCTCTGTATATAAAAATACACACACAGACATGCACATGTACACATGAGAAAATTTATTCATTCATTCATTTTCCTTTGGCTTAGTCCCTTTATTAATCTGGGGTCGCCACAGCAGAATGAACCGCCAACTTATCCAGCATATGTTTTACGCAGTGCCCTTCTAGCCACAACCCAACACTGGGAAACACCCATACACTCTTGCATTCCCACTCATACACTACAGCCAATTTAGCTTATTCAATTCACCTGTACCGCATGTCTTTGGACTGTGGGGGAAACCGGAGCACCCGGAGGAAACCCACACCAACACGGGGAGAACATGCAAACTCCACACAGAAACGCCAACTGACCCGGCCGGGGCTCGAACCAGCGACCTTCTTGCTGTGAGGCGATCGTGCTACCCGCTGCGCCACCATGCCATCCATAAAACAAACAGCAAATGAAAAATATATTACAAGAAAAAAAGAATAAAAACAGATAATACCTCTAATAATTAAAGCTAATCAGTCATTGTTGACTGTTTCAAGGTCCAAAAAGAAATCGAAAGGTGACTGTGCATTTGCTGTGCTAGGACCAAAATCACAGAATGGTCTTCCTCTGTACACTCGAGAGACACTTTAGGGGTTTTTAGGTCACAGTTGAAGACACATTTGTTCAGCATTTGATGTACCTTTAAGAAATGCTTGTTGTGGAATGTTAATTTAATTTAATGTTTGTACTTAGTAGTGCATGTCATGAATATTTTACATTTCTACGTGTTATGTGAAGCACTTTGGGCAATTCACCTTGCAGTTAAATATAAATAAAGAAGTTGAGCTGAGTTGAGTAATAATTATACTAGTTATGTTAGTTATGCATAGGTTTTTTATAATAGCTCTTATGTCCAGTGTTGTGTTTGCATTTATGATTAATTTATGTAGCACCGCTGTCCTGTGATACACAACATTTCGTTCCTCTGTATCTCCCCACATGTAGCGGACTGACAATAAAGCTCGACTTGACTTGACTAATACAAAAATAAAAATCTTTCTTTCTCTCCTCTGTTTAGGTTTCAGAAGTCACACTTCCTGCCCATAGCGATCTGAGCGGCTGTACCTGAGCGAGGTCATTATGGATACAATAAACTTCACCTTCTGGAATGCCTCAGACGGCAACGAGACCATGGAGACGGTGGACGAGAGTCCCTATAAGACAGTGGAGGTGGTGTTCATTGTACTGGTGGCCGGATCGCTGAGTCTGGTGACTGTGATCGGGAACATCCTAGTCATGCTCTCTATCAAGGTAAACCGGAGTCTGCAGACCGTCAACAACTACTTTCTGTTCAGCCTGGCCTGCGCTGACCTCATCATTGGCCTTTGCTCTATGAACTTATACACAGTCTATATTGTAATTGGATATTGGCCACTAGGCCCGGTTGTGTGCGACTTGTGGTTGGCGTTGGATTATGTGGTTAGCAATGCCTCTGTGATGAACTTGCTGATTATCAGCTTCGACCGGTACTTTTGTGTCACCAAGCCACTCAGCTACCCAGTCAAGAGGACCACTAAGATGGCAGGAATGATGATTGCAGCGGCATGGGTGCTGTCGTTCATCCTTTGGGCTCCGGCCATTCTATTCTGGCAGTTTATCGTCGGCGGGCGAACGGTGCCAGAGAAGGAGTGCTACATTCAGTTCTTCTCCAATGCCGCGGTTACTTTTGGCACGGCCATAGCTGCTTTCTACCTGCCCGTCATCATCATGATGGTGCTCTACTGGCAGGTTTCCCGCGCCAGCAAGAGTCGTGTCAAGAAAGACAACCGCAAGCCATCAGGCGGCAACCTTGATGTAGCCTCGTCCAATCAGATCCGTGAAAACTCAGCCAACAAACCCACCAACAACAACCTGACAGCTGAAGAAATAGATCGAGGACAGACCCAGCTAACAGATGACACTATTAACCAACATGATGCCAAGCTACAGAACGGCAAAGCGCCATCTACGGCGAGCGGAGAAGCGGAAGAAGCAGGACAAGCAAACTGCATTCCCGCAGAGGAGAAGGAAAGCTCTAATGACTCCACTTCAGGAAGTGGTGCTGTAACCAATCAAAAAGAAGAGGCAGCGCCACCATCATCAGCAGCAGCCAATGACAGCCAGGCTTCAACAAGGCACCGAGCCAAAGCTGGCGGATCCAAACTAACATGCATCAAGATCATCACCAAATCACCAAAAGGAGATTGTTATGCGCCTTCAAATGCGACGGTGGAGATCGTGCCGGCAGTCGAAAGGCAGAACCACGTGGCGAGAAAGATTGTGAAGATGACCAAACAGCCGCCCAAAAAGAAAAAAGCCCCATCCTCCAGGGAAAAGAAGGTGACGCGCACCATCATGGCCATCCTGGTGGCGTTCGTGGCTACTTGGACGCCTTACAACGTGATGGTGCTGATCAACACCTTCTGCTCCAGCTGCATCCCCAACACCGTGTGGACCATCGGATACTGGCTCTGCTACATCAACAGCACCATCAACCCGGCCTGCTACGCCCTGTGCAACATCACCTTCAAAAAGACCTTCAAACAGCTGCTGCTCTGCCAGTACAAGAACATTCGCTCCACCCGATGAGTGGCGGCGTGTGTGTGTGTGTGTGCATGCGGTATATTGTGTTCTGGTGACACAGGTATATGTGTGGATGAGTCTGGATGTGTGAGCAATTATAAAACAGAGATTGACCCATTGACATCCATCACATAAAGTTCTACAAATACTCAAATTATGACGCTGCAAATCAGACTGCAGTACACATTTTATGTCTCTAAAGGGGTAGTTCGTGCAAAAATTATAATTATGTCATCATTTACTCACTAATTCATTTCAAGTTTATTTGTATAGAGCTTTTCACGATAATTATTGTTTCAAAGCAGCTTCACAAAAGGTGCACATTATTGCATTACAGTCAAAATCAGAAAAGTTACTCTCTTCACTGGTGCAAAACGTCTTTGAGTTTCTTAGGCGATTGACATGGCGATTTGACAAAAATCTCATATCATGAGAATGATATATATCACAATATAGTACCATTTCTGTAAATTCAATCAATTCTACTCACTTTTATTATACTATCCTCTACTACATCTAAAGGAAAAGTATATACTCATAAATGTACTCATTTGTTTGTGATCATATTTATCACTTTATTTAGAACTTCAGGGCAAAAGTTTGATTAAAGATTTAGCAATATTAAATTATTAAAATATCAAAATGCCAAATGTAAACATTATACTTTGAAGACTGCAACTTTCTCATGATGCTATTATTCATGTTTCTGTCTGCATCCTCGTAATGGCGTGTAATAATGCGGACATATAAATTATGAAAAAGTATTACAGTAAACACTCCGGGTGCTCCGGTTTCCCCCACAGTCCAAACACATGCGCTATAGGTGAACTGGATGAACTAAATTGGCCGTAGTGTATGTGTGTGAATGTGAGAGTGTATGGGTGTTTCCCAGTACTGGGTTGCGTCTGGAAGGGCATCCGCTGCGTAAAACATATGCTGGAATAGTTGGCAGTTCATTCCACTGTGGTGACCCCTAATTAATAAAGGGACTAAGCCGAAAAGAAAATGAATGAATGAATTACAGTAAACAATGTATTTTGTGACACCACAAATGAAATTGTTGTGGTGAAATTGTTGAGGTAAGTTGAAGCTAAAATCTGCAGGACACCGGACCTCCAGAACCGAGTTTGAAAACCCCTGCAATAGAGCATAATACGAAATGATTCATTCATTCATTTTCCTTCGGCTTAGTCCCTTTATTCATCAGGGGTCGCCACAGCAGAATGAACCACCAACTTATCCAGCATATGTTTTACGCAGCGGATGCCCTTCCAGCCACAACCCAGTACTAGGAAACACCCATACACACATTCATACACTACAGCCAATTAGTTCATCAATTCCCCTATAGCACATGTGTTTGGACTGTGGGGGAAACCGGAGCACCCGGAGGAAACCCACGCCAACACGGGGAGAACATGCAAACTCCACACAGAAACATCAACTGGCCCAGACGGGGCTCGAACCAGCGACCTTCTTGCTATGAGGCAACAGTGCTAACCACTGAGCCACCGTGTCGCCTAATTCGAAATGTTAAACCTCTTTATTTTGTCCATACTGCACAGCCCTCTGTTGAATGCTGATAACTGGTACCCATTGACTTCTATAGTAATTTTTATTCCTAACTCAAGTCAATGGGTGCCAAGAACCAGCATTCCTCAAAACATCTTCTGTTGTGTTCAACAGAGGGCTGTTAAAGGTAATCATTTCATATTATCTTCTATAGTTTATTTTGCCTGTCACAAAACAGAAGGAAGAAACTCATAAAGGTTTAAAAGCACATGAGGAAGAGTAAATCATGAGGAAATGATGTTGAGTGAACTATCCCTTCAAATCAGATTTTCCTCTATAATAAGTGCATAAAAGGTGAAAGCGTGCTGTGTTTGGGTGGATGTATGATTGCATTAATTGTTTTTATATAATCTGTTGTAGCACTTTACACTCACAGAGGTGATGCATGTCACAAAACAAGAAAGAGAAGTGCAGAAATATTTGATTTATAAACAAAATGTGTAAAAATACGAGCATATATATGAAATAGATGGTCAGATTGGAGTCTGTGCTATTCAATAATACACAAATAAGGGGACAACAGGGCTGACTGAAGATACAAACCAGATGTGTTTGAGCTTCAGTATAAAATCACACCTGTATATATGTGTATATAATAATGTATGTATCTGTGTCGTGTGTGTGTGTGTGGTTGCATGCAGAATGACAGTATGTGTGTGCTCAACATGAAACCTGTTCACTTCTGGAAACAGTAGTGAATGAGTGTGCACTTGATTTCACACAACGTGCACCGGTGATTTGTGACAAATAAGGTGTGTTAAGAAAGTAAACAGGCTCGTGTTGACTTTTGAGCTTTATTAAATGAAAGCATGTAGGTATGGCAGGTAGTGGCTGCAGTGTGTGTGTGTTTGTCATGTGTGTGTGTGCTCTCCGAGAGCAATAAGAGGGTTGAAGAGGCTCTCCGGTGTGCCCGTATGTTAAAGTGAATGAGTTTTGAGTGCTCTGGGTCTCCAGGGATGCAAATCTAAACCTTTTAAAGTGAGCAGACGCGCAGGATAAAGAGCCTCTCACAGACACGCAGCCATTAGCATCCGCCTCACCTCTGCTTTGCATTTACACAAAACAGTTCACTCACGTTTGGGGGAAGAAAGGGAAAATAGCAGAAGAGCATGCTAATTCATCAGACACTCCAAAAGCTGCTTGTGGAGCTGGAAAATTTCTTATAAAGAGGCCAAAGCACTCGTTGGAAATGACATTCAGCATTGTCCTGATGACCTGATCTGCTCTCTGGGTTCATGATCCACCTGTGTGTGCGTGTGTGTGTTTGAGAGTGTGCATGTGTGTGTTTGATCAACCCAGAAAGGGGTTTGATATAGCTCACAGGCTTCTGCCTTGTGAATTTAAAGGGCTAAAGTACATAAGCTTCCTCATCTCATTATGAGACGCCAAGTCGCCATTAGTTGTTTTGCATTCATTAAAATAGATTAGCACAATCCCCGCTCAAAGCAGAGGATCATGGGAAATGTCAGTCAATCGATCATCGAGTAGAAGCTCATAAATTTGACAGTGATGCATGCTGGGGGAATTGAGTCGTGCGCAGGAGTGATTTTTGCTTTGGGAGCAAGAGGGAAGAAATCATCTTGTGTTGAGGATCTTAACAAATATTTCAATCAAGATACATATTCTTGACAATTAAAGACTTTAAAGGGATAGCTCACTCGTCATTTACTCACACGTTAGTTGCTTCAAAGACTAAAGAAGATACTTTGAAACATGCTGAAAACCTGTAACCATTGACTTCCATTGTATTTATTTCTCCTACTATGGAAGTCAATGGTTACAGGTTTTCAGCTTTTTTCAAAGTATCTTCTTTTGTGCTCAACAGAGGAAAGAAACCACTTGAGGGAGAGTAAATATAGTAAGTAAATTAATTTTTGGGGGGTGATATGTCCCTATCCAAAACAATAGATTTTGTGATTAAAATAAGGAAAACAAATCTGTAAATGGGGTCAAAATGAAATATTTACATTACATTTATTTTAATGTAGTTTCTTGATTGAAAGCCTATTTAGCTTTTTGGGTAATTAATCTTGATTTATCTTAAACTGCAGTGCATGAAGCTCTCTCGGCCGCCATTTTTAAGGATTAGAGTTTGTCTGGTGATGAGTTTTGAGAGGTTAGAGGTGGTGAGAGATGCTGATAGCGCAGGTGTGATGTTACCATGGGGCTCATTCCTCCTGTGACCCCGGCCTTAAATGGTCCTCACACACTCTTTAGCGAGGGATAAGCTCTGAGAGTGTGTGACGCCAGATAAGATGATCTTTACAGGGTCTAAAAGCTCCACAGGGACTCCAGCGCACGGATGTCACCTGGAAAAAGCCAATGTTTTCCCAGGGGTCACACACACCGCCGGTGCCCTGATGGCTGTTGTTTAGTGCTCGTCCTCACACACACACACACAAACTCAGAAATAAAGGGAATTACAGTGACCACAGATCTGAACATCACCAAATAAGACCAAAGTATACATTAACGATTTTTAATATGTAAATAGTGCTTATGGGTCAAAGACTTATGGGTCTTATTTTGCTATAAGAACTATCATTTCACTGAATGACATTTTGCAGTGTCTTCTGTAATATATATAATATACAATATATATATATATATATATAATTGTGTTTATAATAAGTTAAAAATCCTAACTCAACCAATCAAGGAAAATTATTATTTTAAAAATAATTTAAGTGATATTTGTGAAGGTGACACTGTGGCTCAGTGGTTAGCACTGTGGCCTCACAGCAAGAAGGTCACTGATTCGAGTCCCGGCTGGGCCAGTTGTCATTTCTGTGTGGAGTTCGCATGTTTTCCCCATGTTGGCGTGGGTTTCCTCCGGGTGCTCCGGTTTCCCCCACAGTCCAAACACATGCGCTATAGGTGAATTGATGAACTAAATTGGCCGTAGTGTATGAGTGAGTGTGTGTGAATAAATGTTTATGGGTGCTTCCCAGTACTGGGTTGTGGCTGGAAGGGCATCCGCTGTGTAAAACATATGCTGGATAAGTTGCCGGTTCATTCCGCTGTGGCACCCCCTGATGAATAAAGGGACTAAGCAGAAGGAAAATGAATGAATGATTGATATTTGAGGCGACACGGTGGCACAGTGGGTAGCACTGTCGCCTCACAGCAAGAAGGTTGCTAGTTCGAGCCCCGGCTGGGTCAGTTGGCATTTCTGTGTAGAGTTTGCATGTTCTCCCCGTGTTGGCGTGGGTTTCCTCCGGGTGCTCCGGTTTCCCCCACAGTCCAAACACATGCAGTATAGGTAAATTGAATAAGCTAAAATTGTCCGTAGCGTATGCGTGTGTATGGATGTTTCCCAGTGTTGGGTTGCTGCTGGAAGGGCATACGCTGCGTAAAACATATGCTGGATAAGTTGGCGGTTCACTCCGCTGTGGCGACCCCTGATTAATAAAGGGACTAAGCCGAAAAGAAAATGAATGAATGAATGATATTTGTGAATTATGGAGATACCTCTTATCTAAACTAAGTAAACACACACATAACACACACGAGACCATCTAAAGTAAGTAAACACACGTAACAGTAAGTGTGTGTGTGTGTGTGTGTGTGTGTGTGTGTGTGTGTGTGTGTGTGTGTGTGTGTGTGTGTGTGTGTGTGTGTGTGTGTGTGTGTGAAAAAAACACAACATTTCCCCTGTATAATCTCACTGTAGGTCTGTAGCGCTGTCAGATTCTCTGGTTTAAAAGCTGTCAGATCTGGGTTTAAAAGGTTAATCTTTGTAGTGCACTAACCAGACAACTACATTTAGCTGATAACATTTAAAATATACTTACATTCTCAATGCTGTACAGGTAAAATCAGTGTAATCCACCCATTTCTGATCTCTTCTGATCTCTTCTTTCTGACCTCTTCTCTTCCAAAGCAATAAAGCTCCACCTGGGTCACTAAATGATCAGCCAATCACAGTTTAGAGTTTATGACTGACACCTAGGGTGGCCAATCAAATTTCAGGTCAGCCTCTGGATGAACCCAATTAATTAATAAATCAAACTTTCAGGTGTAAAACCATAGTAAAGTAACTTGAATCCTGACTAAATTCAAGAAAAGACCATCTGACATTTCATCCTTTGGAAATCACAGTTCTTAGCTATGCCATATTGGAAAAATATGATTATAAATAGGTGTATAACCAGCATGACCAACCGTACCATAGTCTTGATGTATGAACAGTTTATAATTTATATGAAGTATAATTAATTTTATGCCATTATATTAGTTATTTATTCAGAAAATGGGTTGTTTATTTAGTTTATTATACACACATATGTACATATTCACATACAAAAACTATTTATTTACATTTTGGAGAAAACTCTTACCTTAAACACACTTATAACCATCATCATCTCCATCTTCATCATCCTCATCATGATCTAACTGACAGCACAATGAATATAAAAGGGCTTAAATGTATTTTCTACTCTAATTTAACTGTAGGAAATATAATGAAATCTTTGTTTTAGTGTTCTTGATGTGGATGTAATGCTATTTATTAATTTTCCCCTCGTATTTTGAAACCTAAAGTGTTTGTGTGCATGTGATTGTTTTTGTAGGATTAGTGAAAGACATGTAGTAATATCTGAGATGTACAGTGTGTGTGTGTGCGTGTGTGTGTGTGTGTGTGAAAGAGAGACAGACACAAACATTGACTGACATTGAGTTTATCACAGGCGTCCCTGGAGCACCTCGAGTGTGTGTGTGCGTGTGTGTGTAATATTGTATGTAATTTAAAGCTTGTGTTTATGTTTGTGTGTTTTAAATGCAGTTTAAATAATTTGGCCATCAATGTGCGCGCGCTAAACTCAAATCTAGCGTGTAAACGACGCGCCACACCAGACAAAATAACAACATCACAGTTGATTTCCTATAATATCTTTGAATAGACACATAAAAACCCTCAATAATATAAAGCGATCAGTAAGAGTTATGAGAACGATTGAGCAGAATGGAGCCATACAAGGACATAGAGAAGAAGAGCACGAGGATTTGTTGCTAGAAGGGATACAGCTGCGGCCGCAAAGTTAACGATAATTATTAATACTATTTATTAAATTACCCATTAATTGTATTTTATAAATGCCTACCCCAACCCCGAACCTAAACCTACCCTCATAGTAATGTAAAAATATTAATTATTGCTGTACAGTGTCACAAAAGTAATGCTATATTGATGTGAGTATCCGCAGCTGTATCCCAGAAGAGCGCGAGGATTTGCTGGGGTTGCTGCTAGAAGGGATACAGTTGCGTCTGGATGTTAACGAGAATAAATTATTTTACTTATTAAATTACCCATTAATTGTATTTTATTAACGTCTACCCTACCCCAACCGTCATAGTAATGCAAAAATATGAATTATTGTTGTACAGTGTCACAAAAAATATGCTATATTGGTGTGCCTATCCACAGCTGTATCCCAGAAGAGCGCGAGGATTTGCCATTTGCTGGGGTTGTTGTTAGAAGGGATACAGCTGTGTCCGGAAGTTAACGAGAATTATTTATTAAATTATCCATTAATTGTATTTTATTAACGTCTACCCTTACCCCAACCCTAAACCCAGTCATCACAGTAATGTAAAAACAGCAATTAAACCAGGTATTATTCATATTATTTATTAAATTACACATTAAATTGTACTTTATTAATTCCTATCCCTACCCCAACCCTAAACACAACCCTCACAGTAATGTAAAAATATGAATTATTATTGTACAGTGTCACAAAAGTAATGCTATATTGGTGTAAGTATCTGCAGCTGTATCCCATAAGACGCGAGGATTTGCGGCTATAAAGGATACAGCTGCGTCCAGAAGTTAACGAGACGATTAGTTAATAAATTACGCATTAATTGCATTTTATTAACGTCTACCCCAACCATTACAATAATGTAAAACAGTAATTATACCAAGTATTATGCATATTATTTATTAAAATACCCCCATTACCCCTCACAGTAATGTACAGCATCAAAAATAATATGCTATATTGATGGGAGTATCCGCAGCTGTATCCCTTTTAGACTTACCTTTGGCCATTGAAACTGTTCAACTGTTCAAAGTTATATGCTTTTCTTTTTTGGTTTATCAATGGTTTGCTTAAAAGAGATCTATGAAGTGTGAGAGCGCAGAAATACTAAATACAAAAGTACACACAACATCCCTCCGTCCTCCAGGCGGCGCTAGAGTTTCCTCCAAAACCCCGAGACATCTGTATTTATACACCTGGAAATGGTCATATTTACCTTTAGGTACATTTTATATGCTCTTTTGTTCATTTGGAATCAAACCCATGACTTTAGTGTTTGTAGAACACTGCAACAAACAAGATAGACCAGATATCCAGTTGTGTTAATATTTATTTTCTCCACAATGACTAACTATTCTGACACATTTCCCAAAGAAAACTACAAAAAATAAGAAAAAAAATGAGCTACACAATTAATTTTTAGTTTTAAGTTTTTTCCACGCAAAAAGAAAGGAAATAATAGCTACTGTAAAAATAGTGCAATATTATTACCATTTAACACAATTATTTAATTGTAACATATTTAAAAATGTAATTTTAATAAGCATATGATATAAGAAACTGACAATATCTGGGGTAATATAGTGGTATTTTAAATTGTAAGGATATTTCAGATTTATTTAATGCATTATTTATTAAAATAATGCAGTCTTAATGAACATTACACAGTCTCCCAATGATTTTACAGGCATTTATTTACATTGCAGCCTAAATTGACTTCTTTATTTGCTTCAATTCTTGTGTGTTGCTGTGAAAATACACAAATATCCTGCAATATTTTTTTTTTATTTTTTATCTCAAGAACAAATGAACTCTGAAAATCCTGTAGGGACTGATGGGAGGCATGTTCTAGATCAGTGTTTCTCAACCACGCTCCTGGAGGAGCACCAGCTCTGCACATTCTCCGTGTCTCCTTACCCAAACATCCCTGATTCAGATCATCAGCTCATTAGCAGAGACAGAAAGACCTGTAATGGGTGTGACAGATGAAGGACACATGCAGTGTTGGTGGTCTTTCAGGAATGTGGTTGAGAAACACTGTTCTAGATGATTTAAAGTGCAGTAAAAAATAAAAACAGTGTCCAAAAAAAGTGTAAAACAGCACACACAGAGCAGCTCTTCATGTGTGGACGCTCACTGAAGCACAGGTGTGTTTTTACCTGTATACCAAATACAAAAACAGAAGATTTTTCAGTGGGGGTGATGTTTGTACAGATGAGGGTGTAAATATTTAAATACGCTTTGTTTTTCATCGCTGCCGTGCGTCACGTGCTTCTGTTCACCGTGATTTGTGGCTTCCATCAGTAGACGTGTGGTTTGTTATCAGCTTACTGTTTGTATTATACTATATAGTCTATATGTGTAGCACAGATGAGCTGTAAATACATGTGTTTATTAATAAATATGAATGTTATTGATCTTTATTAGGGCACTGAAAGGAGATTGCTGTTGAACATGAAGTGTATTTATAAGATTTGCTGTATTGTGCGATATCATTTTGAAGAAGAGTTCTAGCCAATAAAGGTGTTATGATGAGTAACCGTCCTGCAGTGTGATTATTCAACAAATAAAACGCTCACATTTGTGAATGGAAAGGAATAATTAATGTCTTTATTGTTACAACAGCACAGACTCTATCTCGCAGTCACAGCATTAGTTTCAGTTTAGATGTGTTTCTCTTTGATCCTCCAGCTGGACGGAACTTAGAATGTGTTCCAAATTTAGAATTTCTGAATTTAAATGGAACTGCGCTTCCAAACAGGATGCAGAGTTCTTTTTTGGAATTCAATGGGGTATATGCATAGATATATACACTAGATATCGCATACGGACCCTCAGCATGCGTCAATAGCGCCGCCATATTTGTACAGTGCTCCCAGGACAAACGTCATTCAACCGCACTAGTCAAGACAGTGTGCCAATGTGAAGATGCTGGACTTTAGCGCTGCTTACGGGTGTAGTAACGAGCAAACAAAGAAAACAAAGCACAAAGGCAGAACATTTCATAGGTAAGATTTGTTGTATGTTACAAACTTTTGTGCTCCACAAGTAACGTTATTGATGATGATACAGTCTCTTACTGCACTCATCATAAGGCAAAGTAGCACCAACTCGCACTGAATTCTAGGCTTATGCTAGTTCTGTTGAATAAAATCAGCAAACAATGAAAGAAACATGACAACGAGACGCTGCGCTGCTAGAAACTTGTATTATTGTCGGCTAAGTGAACGAGTCGTTCATAACGGGGATTCATTCACAAACGAATCGCTCCCTCCGTTAGAATGAGAAGTGAAAGCGGGAGAGGGGGGGTGTTTCAGGACACGGATTAGATCAAATTTAACAGGGAGAGAGGATAATACATTTCCATGCACACAAACACACTCTTTATCGGCAATGCCCGTGCGGTCACTCATCCATCGATGTAGAAAAGTGATGTAAAATTATAATTTTCGTAATTTAAATAAAATATTTGCGTACTGACCACCGGGGAAACTCCCGATCATAGATATATGTATATATGTGTATATCTCTGGCTCTGGATGGACACAGTCCTCCACTGCACCTTGGTCCCGCATTCATTTCAAAGGAGCGCTACCCTGTACTAAAATGGCGGCTCTATTGACGCATTCCTTCCAATAGACAACAACAGGGTAGGCGACATCTAATGATATCTATGGGGTATATGCACACGGACTTTTAAATTCAGTCAGCCAGCCCCAGGGCTTCCGGTAATTGTCATCCCATAGAAAATCGCCGCGTTTAAGATCTGATTTCTTTAATAAACAGCGATCTTCACTGCCTGGCTGAGATACGATATAAAGTGGGTATCAGACCAAACAAGAAGCACTGCATTAAGTTATATTTTTCCGTGCCATGTCTTTAAAATATGGAAATTAATTTCTTATCATTTATATCTTATAATTTGGAATTTCGGGGCTGCATGGTGGTGCAGTGGGTAGCACAATCGCCTCACAGCAAGAAGGTCGCTGGTTCGAGCCTCGGCTGGGTCAGTTGTCATTTCTGTGTGGAGTTTGCATGTTCTCCCCGTGTTGGCGTGGGTTTCCTCCGGGTGCTCCGGTTTCCCCCACAGTCCAAAGACATGCGCTATAGGGGAATTGGGTAAGCTAAATTGTCGGTAGTGTGTGTGAATGAGTGTGTATGGGTGTTTCCCAGTGATGGGTTGCAGCTGGAGGGGCATCTGCTGCGTAAAACATATGCTGGATAAGTTGGCGGTTCATTCCGCTGTGGCGACCCCAGATTAATAAAGGGACTAAGCCGAAAAGAAAATGAATGAATGAATTTGGAATTTCTGCGCTAGCCTGCCGCTAATGATGACGCCTGCGTTTAAACTGTGTCTCTTTTTACGCTTTAACAACCAAATGGATGCTTAAGTCTATTTAACTGATTATATTTGAATTACATTACAACGTCGATGCTGCAAAAGGAACCGTATGAAATTGAAAATCATCACTGGCTGAAAAGCAGTAGCTGTGCATACAGCCCATTGAAATTGGAATGTGTTTAAAGATACATTGTGAACTTTGAATTCTGTTCAACATGTTTCTCAAGTGCTGTTTAATAGGGAGAACATTTTTCAACACATTTTAAATATAACATTTATAACTAATGTGTAATAACTAATTTATTTTGTCTTTGTTATGATGACAGTACATAATATTTGACTAGTTATTTTGCAAGATACTAGTATTCAGCTTCACAGAAATGCCAACTGACCCAGCCAAGGCTCAAACCAGCAACCTTCTTGCTGTGAGGCGATTGTGCTATATATTGTGCTAAATATTTGAAAAATAATTTAAATTTCACATGAGGGGGCTAATAATATTGACCTTTTATTTAATTATAAAAATAAAATAAAAACTAATTTTATTCCAGCAAAACTAAAAGAAATCGGACTTTCTCCTGAAGAAAAATATCATAGGAAAAACTGAAAAATGTCCTTGCTCTGTTAAACATCACTTAAAAAGAATTTTGTCTTCAATAGTACATTTGTTTTATTTCACTGTTAAATATGCAGGGATGTTTGAGAAGCATCAGATGATGTTAATAATCAGTGCTGCATAAATCAATGACCAAATGCTGCATTAAAACAGTAATAATTCTCTACTAATGTAAAACTCAGTAAATTCTGCTTCACACACTAGATGCTTGCTTGACGAGGCCAATTAAACACACACTCATCAATGAAATAAAACACTCCTTCAGTTGTGCGTTCTGTCCATCATCTTAGATCGTGCTGAAGATTTTAGTAGATTCATTTGTGTTTCTCTTCGTCTCTTATTTAGTACTAGGTTGTAAATGAAAGCTACAAAAGATCTAAAAATATAGTATGAGGAATAGGAAGCGTCTTCAGGAGGCAGAAGGAGACGCTTCAGGAGTTTTCCTCTAGTCTGTGGGGTTTCGCTCCTTCTTCTTTCCGTCCCGTTTTGGTTTCTGAGAGTCTGTGGAGAGACAAAAAATGTGATTAGACACACAGAAATACAGCTCAAGTCAGAATTATTCGCCCTCCTGTTTCATTTGAATTATTTTATATTTCCCCCCCAATTTCTGTGGAACAGAGAGAAGATTCATTCATTCATTTTCTTTCCGGCTTAGTCCCTTTATTAATCTGGGGTCGCCATGTGGGGCAGTCGTGGCCTGGTGGTTAGAGTGTTGGACTCGTGAT
>CAIGQV010000366.1:1075759-1109506 GCA_903798115.1 Danio jaintianensis | reverse complement strand
TTTTACGGTTTACTTCCTCTCTATATTCAGATTAAATACACCAAATTATACAGCTTAATTCCTCTCTATATTCAGATTAATATATGCCAATTTCTTGTTTAATTCCTCTCTATATTCTGATTAAATACACAAAATTGAACAGTTTCATTTCTATAATCTGATTGAAATTTACATTTACTATATAATCCTTATTAAATGCACCAAATCTTAGTTTATTTACTATCTATATTCAGATTAAATACACCAAGTTTTACAGTTTAACTCTTACCTCTTTTCTGATTAATCGCACCAAATTGTACAGTTTAATTCCTCTCTATATTCAGATTAAATACACAACCTTTTACAGTTTAATTACTAACTACATTCTAATTAAAACACCAAACGTTACAGTTTAATTACTATCTATATTCTGTTACTATCTATATTATATTACTATCTATACTATCTATATTCTGATTACACCAGATTAAAATGCTTATCTTTATCTTGGTTTTATTGAGGTGTTTGTTCATCAAAATGTTTTTTTATCTGTTTTATATAACTTTTTTTTCTAAAAACATAGTGCATATGTATTTTTCTCTCTCTGTTGTGACGTAATAAATAGATATAAAAACAATTTATGAAAGCTTTAACTCAAATTTTACAACTTTTATGCTTTTAATGTCATTCATTCATTCATTTTCCTTCGGCTTAGTCCCTTTATTAATCTGGGGTCACCACAGCGGAATGAACCGCCAACTTATCCAGCATATGTTTTACACAGCGGATGCCCTTCCAGCTGCAACCCATCACTGGGAAACATCCATACACTCTCATTCACACACATACACTACGGACAATTTAGCTTACCCAATTCCCCTATAGCGCATGTGTTTGGACTGTGGGGGAAACCGGAGCACCAAACACGGGGAGAACATGCAAACTCCACACAGAAACGCCAACTGATCCAGCCGGGGCTGGGGGCTGTGAGGCGATTGTGCTACCCACTGCGCCACCGTGCCGCCCCTTCTTTTAATGTGTTTAATTGACTTTGTTCAGCACTTTGATCATAAACTTTGCTTACTTACCATAATGTCAACAAAATCAAACAATGTTTCTACAAAGTTCAGATTTCTTTCCTGGTATGCAAAGTAGAGCCTATTTAATTATTTAATGTCTTGTCTGCATATTTAAACAACATTGCTGAAACTTGTAAAACAAAACAACCATCTTAATGCACTGTGATTAATCAACTCTGGAAGTGTGTTGATTAATATTTGCACTGTGTTCACCTGTGGTGTCTTCCCTCATTGTAAAAACAGTTTTAGCAGCGTAATCACACCAGATGATATTGCTTCTGCTTTTTTCAGGCTGAGCACATTGCATTGTAGGACACAATATGCTGCAGGGTCAGTGTGTCTTTGCATGTGCTTACTGGCATGTCATGATTTTGCAAAGTACGATGCAATGATCCTGGATTAACATTTATATTTTTGTTTGAAAACGTAATCCATACCTGTTCCCTACCCCTAAACCCAACCATAACTGTAAATTATTCCCAAAATCAGAGGGGAATAATAGTTGGATAACAATCATGTAGAAGTGCATAAACCTAACCGTAACCCTGAACTTAACATAAACGGTAAACGTATCCCTTAATTCTGATTGGTTGATTGGAATGTTGCTCCAGGATCAACATAGATGTTAATCCAGGAACAGGTCCTACTTGGTGAAATCAGGTGTTTACTGTATCAACAGGTCAACATGTGAATTACCTGGTTCAAAACTGTATTGATCAGCTAAGAAATATAGCAAAATTGAGGTCAATTGTGTCTAATCAGGAGATGGAAATGACCATATACACATTCATTTCCACTCGCCTTGATTATTGCAACTCTTTTTAGCAATTCATGTTTAAAACGCTTACAAGTAGTTCAAAACGCTGCTGCTGCTAAGCTTTTAACCCAGTGACCTAAGATATGTCATGTAACTCCAATTTTAATGTCTTTACACTGGCTCCTTGTCAAATTTAGATTTCATTTTAAAATTCATGTCATGGTGTTTAGAGTCTTACATGGTCAAGCCCCAGAATATATAATTGAGATGTTGCAATCATGTAACTCGTAGGAATCTGAGATCTTTAAATTAAATGTTTTTTTTGTTAGTTTTTTTGACAATTTTAAAAAGCAACTCATCTATTCACACTTGCTTACGTTTAATTTCTGCTCTGTCTATGTGTGTGTGTATGTATTTGTATTAGGGTTGTCCAGATCCGATCACGCGGTTTCAGACTCGATCGGAATCGGACGTTACCTCCCGATCAGGACTCGAATATATATATTCTCATTATTTTTTAACACATCTATAGTTATGCGGTGGCACAGAGTTAGACCTCTTTCTTGACTTCACACAGAAACAGCAATGGGTGCGGCATTACATCACTGATGCAGAGACGCTATTGGTTATATGCCGGCAAAGTGAAACACGGAAGCAGCTTGAAGCAGAAAGCGCGAGTAAGTCTGCGCTCTGGAGGTATTATAAAGTTGATGACAACAACATTGCCATAACAAACTGTGAGATATGTAAACTTGGGATTGCCTGCTGGGTATTTTAAGTTGAGGTGTTATTTGTTTTTTATTAGATTTTTTTATATTTACTGTTGCACTAAAGTCCAAAAGTGAAGAATTGATGTTATTTATTACTTGATTGTTCATCACAGAATGCTCTGTTTGTTAACAGAGTTGTTGAATGTTAAAATAAGGTGAATTAAATAAACAATAAGGAACATCCTGGATCTGTTTCTTCGCTCTTCTTTATTCTTTTTTACGTTAAGTATCGGATCGGGTTTCTGTATCGGTAGATACTCAAAATCAAATGACTCGGACTCGAGGGCAAAAAAACCTGATCGGGACATCCCTAATTTGTATGGTTTTATGATTTTCATCCGAAAATGTTGTTGTGAAGCACTTTGCTCTTGAAAGGTTCTATAGAAATAGATATTACTTACTACTTACTGTATGTTTGTTGTTATATGGGTCTGTTTCGTAGACTGTTGTTTTTGGGGATTACCTTTTTTGTGTGAGTTAATAGGTATACATTTTTTTAAAGATTTTTTTTTAGGTAAAGTCAACGAATCGCTTTTACAGTCACATTTTTGTTATATATTTAGTCCAGCGAGGGAAGCAGTGGCCCAGAAAACTCACCTGTTTTATTATTTTAACCAGAGTACAGGTAAGATCTCTCCTCCTGACCAGGTGTAGTTATCATTCTTTCGCTGCCCTACCTGCTTACTGTTATATTTTGTTTGCTAGCTTTCTTCTGTGTTTTGGTTTACTTGATTTCAACATTTAATTAGAAATACTGATAAGGACATCAAATTGGCATTCTCAAGTGTCTGGTGGTTTTATATGTTCGTCTCATAATTTGAACAACCAGATTTGGGATTTTGGGTCATAACAGTGTGTTGTTGCACCTTGCATCTTGGTCTTGGGTTTGCCGCAGGGTTTGGTGGCGCTGACAGTGTTTGGACAGTTAGCATCCATCAGTGCTCGCTTTAGCACTCCGGTGCGAGTCTTCATTCCTGTGGTCGAATCACACTCTCCCCAAGCCTGGAAATCATACTTACACTCACCTGCACAAAACAAAACACACAAAACACCACAAAAGAGTGTTTGGGTTTGGCATGCAACTGGACATAAAAATACACCTCAAATGCAAAATCAAAACAAACATGTAGAGCACCTTTCAGTATCAAAAATTATCGGTACATAATATATTTGTAAATTACATTAATAAATTGGAAATTATATTAGTAAATTAACCTTTTCTCCATATCTCTAAAACACTTTTGGCACTGGACATGTATACATGTATGTACGAATATTGACAAACCCCTGCAGCATGAAACATTGATCAATTCTTTAGATTCAAACAGACCTGAAATGTGAAAATATGAATCCCATATAAGGGTTAATACAAGTTTTTGTTCTCAGTGTAAATGATTCAGAGCATGTTATTCTGAGAAAACAGAAGTATACAGGGAAACTTTCACCATGCAATAACTCCCAAAGTTCAAAACCTCGTTTTTTTCTTATTGAATATCTTGTTTCACTCGGATGTACATCAGATTATAGCAGTAAAACGGGTTGCAAACTTCACAAGGGAAAAGCAAACACAACTCAGACTACATTACATACAGGTCCACTCACAACGAGGTTTGTTGCAGAGCACGCTTTGCTTTGTGAGGTGAACTATTGGCTGCCGAGAGCATGAGAACATCGGAATGCAATTTTACACGATAAACAATTTAGGTCTGGTGTTGGGTTGGCACTTGACGTGCAATGTAAAATCTGGATCCTGAAGCAAAACCAATTGAGAAGGTCTGATCTGTGCTCTGGTTTCTTTATAATATCTCTCTTCCCATACTGCAAAAAGGCTTTTCTTACTTAGAGTTTTTGTCTTGTTTCTAGTCCAAATAACTGAAAATTCATACATTCATTCATTTTCCTTTAGCTTAGTCCCTTATTTATAAGCGGTGCCCTTCCAGCCCCAACCCAGTACTGGGAAACACCCAAACACTCTCCTCTCATTCACACACACACTCATACACAATGGCCAATTCCCCTATAGCGCATGTGTTTGGACTGTGGGGAAAACTGGAGCACCCGGAGGAAACCCACGCTAACACGGGGAGAACATGCAAACTCCACACAGAAATGCCAACTGACCCAGCCGAGGCTCAAACCAGCGACCTTCTTGCTGTGAGGCGACAGTGCTGCCCACTGCGCCACCGCATCGCCTGTATGGTCTACACAACAATGTATTAATTAATACAACAGGAAAAAAGAAAAAAAAAAACATTTCAGCTATGAGCCTTCATCAGTGTTTGTCAGCCGAAATGTTTGTTTTTCTTTTCTCCGGTTGTATTATTTAATAAATTAGCGAGTGCAGACCATCTATTCTGATTGTCATTTAAAGAAACTTTGGTCCTAGCACCAAATTCTATAAGAGAGTGGAGATTTATATTTGATATACAGCTGAAGTCAGAATTATTAGCCCTCCTGAATTATTAGCCCCACACTTTATTTCTTCCCCCAACTTCTGTTTTAACGGAAAGACGATTTTTTTAATAACGACTTTAATAACTACTTCAACTTTAATAGTTTTAATAATTTCTACTTTAAAAATAATTTTACTTTAATAATTCCTAATAACTGATTTCTTTTCTCTTTGCCATGATGACAGCACATAATATTTGACTAGATATTCTTCAAGACACTAGTATTCAGCTTAAAGTGACATTTAAAGGCTTAACTAGGTTAATTAGGGTAAAGTTAGGGTAATTAGGCAAGTCATTGTATAACAGTGGTTTGTTCTGTAGACAATCCAAAACTAATATTGCTTAAGGGGGTTAATAATATTGACCTTAAAATGGCTTTAAAACAATTAAAGACTTTCTCCAGAAGAAAAAATATTATAGGAAATACTGTGAAAAATTCCTGAATCTGTTTAACATAATTTGGAAAATATTTGAAACACACACAGGAGGGTGAATCATTTTGACTTCAACTGTATATCTGGACTAGAAAGAAGACAAAAACTCAACGTAAGAAAAGCATTTTTACAGTGCATTTCATCTTTCCTTCAATGCATTCCTTCAATGCATCGCAGAGATTTCTCGTGGTCTCCGCTGAAATGGATGGGGGTTAAACTGCTTCAATCAAGCACAAAATGGTCTCTAATGACATATTTAAAGGCAGAGAGAATGTAATTACATGCAGAAGCCCTCCGGCTGAATGGCCGCTGTCCTGAAACGAGACCCTCAAAAAATGAGGCCGGTGTGAAATAGAGCTCTTATAACTCCGGAGAAGAAATTCTGCAGCATTTCGACACTAAACTACACTGACACGGCTGCTGAACTACACAGAAATACAGCGAGGATTCATCACTCAACATTTAGTGTGATCATGTTTTATTAAGTCTGTGATTTTGATGTTCATTCAGAGTCTTACAGGCTCGCAGGGAAAGGCTTCTTAGAAAAACACCCCAGTTTCAGTGTTTGTTGATAGTTTATGTGCATACCTACAAATCCCAAGGGAAGGTGGCATATGCTCACACACACACACACACACACACTGTGCACTGTGCTTTCTGGCTCTCGCTGCAGTCGTGTCATTTCTGAGGACAGAATTCTGTGGGAATCTCCTTCTTGTTACTCCCCAACACAGGATTATTCACCATGTGTGTGTGTGTGTGTGTGTGTGTGCGTGTGCGTTTTAGTGTTTGACACGATTATCATTTTCAAGATAAACCACTTGTTTTCTGATGGTTAGTGTATTACCAATTCAAACTTTCATTATCATTAAAACCATGATTGATTATGGTGATTTTGAAAACTCACTGTAAATCCTGCAACATTGAGATTAACTAATCATAATAATTAGAGGAGGGCGGCACTCAGTGGTTAGCACTGTAGCCTCACAGCAAGAAGGTCGCTGGTTCGAGTCCCTGCTGGGCCAGTTGGCATTTCAGTGTGGAGTTTGCATGTTCTCCCTGTGTTGGCATGGGTTTCCTCCGGGTGCTCCGGTTTCCCCCACAGTCCAAACACATGCGCTATAGGGGAATTGGGTAAGCTAAATTGTCCGTAGTGTATGTGTGTGAATGTGAGAGTGTATGGGTGTTTCCCAGTACTGGGTTGTGGCTTGAAGGGCATCCGGTGTGTAAAACATATGCTGGATAAGTTGGTGGTTCCTTCCGCTGTGGCGACCCCTGATAAATAAGGGACTAAGCTGAAGGAAAATGAATGAATGAATGAATGAATAATAACCTGCAAAGTAAATGCTTGTTTATATGGACAGTTAATGAATATATATATATATATATTGTTAAAGTATGCTGTATTCCTTTCATTTAAAGTGTGTGTCACATATTATTGACAATACTGAGCTAAAGCTTGACTTCATAAAATTAAACAACAAATCATATTTTAAAATTGGTAAGAAAAATTGCTCCAAGATATTTTCGTCAGCTTTAGAGAAAAACAAGGTAAACATGGATCCCTGTGAGGTAGTTTTCAAGTGCAGGCAAAACAATCAATACATCGAATAAGAAAATCCAATGTACCTATAAAAGCACAAAAACCAATGTACAAGAAATAACACAAACATAAACAAACAAACCAAAAATGCAGGGATCTGTGTTTATGTGACATCTGGTGGCTCATGATGACATATTAATTCATTCATTCATTTTCCTTCGGCTTAGTCCCTTTACTCATCAGGGGTCGCCACAGCGGAATGAACCGTCAACTTATCCAGCATGTTTTACACAGCGGATGCCCTTCCAGCCACAACCCAGCACTAGGAAACACCCATACACACTCATACACTATGGCCAATTTAGTTTATCCAATTCACCTATAGAGCATGTGTTTGGACTGTGGGGGAAACCGGAGCACCCAGAGAAAACCCACGCCAACACGGGGAGAACATGCAAACTCTACACAGAAACGCCAACTGACCCAGCCGGGACTCGAAAAAAGCAACCTTCTTACTGTGAGGCGATCATGCGCCACCATGTCGCCCCATGATGACATAAAAATATCAAAATATCTAAGCATTTCAATGCCACTATTTGATGTAGTAGAGCAGGTCACTCATCATATGAAATTTTAATCTCAATACATCTCTAGTGTGTGTGTGTGTATCCTGCACTGTAAAAATCCTGCCTTAAATGTTTTAGTTGAATCATATTAACTTTTCTAGTCATCCCAATTTACATAAATCAAACTGGCTACAAAACATTAAGTTAAACTTTCCAAAAAACTTTAAAATATTTGTTGAAACCTGATTAACTTCTTAAAATAAGTTAAAGCAACATAAAAATATTTGTTGTCTTGACTTTTGTGTCATTATTTTTTTACAGTGTGTGTTTATGTGGCTTCCCACCTCCAAACTGCTTCTTCCAGTTGCATGGGATTTTGCAGCGCTGGGTTTTGATGGTCTGTTTGCAGTCATTGCCGGTGCGTGTGCCCTCTCTGGTTCCCAATCCGCAGTCGCCCTCATTGGCCACACACACACTCCACTGCCACTCTCCACAGTCCGATTTACGTTCTTTCTTACCTGTCAGAGTTGGTGAACACACACAGATTCATTTTACAGCGCCGTGTATGGAAGACAGAATGTGTGTAGGCAGCATATTGTGATATAATGCAGAACTGTGGGATAATATAGAGGTGTGTGGGGTAATACTGAGCACTGAAAAGTACTGTAAAGCAGCAGGGTGAAATTTAGATCAATTTATAGCAATATAGAGTAATAAAGAGCTGTGTGGCATAATACAGAGTAGGTATGCAGAGTATATTGTTTCAGCATTGATATTGAAATGTGATACAATAGTACAATAGTTATATCTCAAGGATGTTCAATGTGGACTCTGGATTCTAGATGAATAGATCCGTAGTTCAGAAAACATGAAGTTGATAGAGTCATTGTAAAGTTTACCAATAATAGAGTTAACTTTTTTTTTTTATTGCATGTGTTTTTAAGGACTGTGAGCATTTCAAGACAGTGTAAAGCATTCGGGCACAAGAAATTGTTACTATGAAAAAGATTAATTATTAATTTATATGATAAAGACTATACAGTGATATCATTATTCAATTTCTCTATATTCAGTTGTTGGACTTCCCCCAAAATGCACTGTTTATTTCATTTGTATCTTTGCAATATCATATCTATCTATGCTTATAATTAGTGCTATATTTTATTTGCAGATGCACCAACAAAATCACCTTAATCATTTTAAAATAATAAATACTTTACAAATAGACTAATTCAAGTCATGGTATGTACATTGCAATTAGTATTAGTATAGGGTAATGTTAAGCAGTATATAGAGCTGTATATGGCAATACAGAGCAATATAAAGTAATAAAGAGAATTGTACATGATACAGAGCAGTATATGGTAATATAGAGCAGTATAAGGTAATATTAGGCAGTGTAAGTGATATAGATCTGGATATAGTAATATTGAGCAACATAAAATAATAAAGAGCACTTTAAGTGATATTTAGCAATATATTGTAATATAAAGCAGAGTGTGGTAAAAGAGCATTATATTGTAATATAGAGCAGTGTGGGGAAATATATAATCAGTAAGTTGTAATATAGAGCAGTGTGTGGTAATATAAAGCAGAGTATGGTAAAAAAAATAGCATTATATGGTAATATAAAAGCACTGTGGGGTAATATAGAGCAGCAAGTTGTAATATAGAGAAGTTGTAATATAGAGCAGTAAATGGTAATATAGAGCAGTGTGTAGTAAAATACAGCATTGTGGGTTAATATAAAGCAGTAAGTGGTAATATAAAGCAATAAATGGTAATATGGAGCAGTAAATGGTAATATAGAGCAGTAAATGGTAATATAGTGCAGTAAATGGTAATATGGGGCAGTGTGGGGTAATATAGAGCAGAGTATAGTAAAACAGAGCATTATATTGTAATATAGACCAGTGTGGGGTAATATAGAGCAATATATCATAATACAGAGCAGTCTGGGGTAATATAAAACACTGTGGGCATATATGAAGCAGTGCAAATGATATAAAGCAGTATATGGTGATAAATAGCTGTGTGGTTTATTATGGAGTGTGTGGGTGAAATACAGGAGTATGGGGTAATGTTCCGATACCTTGTTTTTCTGTTTTCCCACCGTCTGCAAGTGTCGCTGTGACAGTCAGGAGGGCTAATAAAGCCACACACACCCACTGCTGCTGCATGCTGGGAAAAAATAAAAATAAACGCACATTATGAGTATGGCTCATAATACAATAACACACAGCTCACAAATATCAACCTGTAAATGCTTCATAAACATACATCCAGAGACCCTCTCTCTCTCTCTTTTTCTTTTGGTCTTTTTCTCTCTGTGTCTCAGGAGGAAAAGTAAAGGTGGATTGAATAATTAGAAAGCAATTTTATCCCAAACGCTCGGCTGCACTTCAGTTACAGTAGCGGTGCAGCCCATCGGCGACATCACCTCCATTTCAATTACTTATGAGCCTCCCTCTCTCCTTTTCTCTTCCTATTTCTGGTTGGCTGATTTCCTGCTGTGCCCATAAGCATTGGCTCGCTGGACTTTTTTTTCATAGTTCTGCTTCATGTTAAAGCCATTTTCTCTCATCGGGTGAGTCTCCAGAAAATGGAAATCTGCCAATAACACGTGTCCAGGTCAAAATGAAGCAAAATATAGCCTACACTGAAACAATTGTGTTCACATGTCTCCCAATTTTACATAATCAAACATCATTACTGAGAGGGACAATAGAGGAGTGTAAAGTAATAAAGATCAGCATGGGTAATATAGATGAATTTCGGGTAATATAGAGCAGTATGAGGCAATATAGATGACAAAATACTATAATACTAATACTATATAATACTATAACTATAATACTAGTAATGTAAGTGATATAGAGCATTATGGCGTAAAACAGATGTGTATGTTGTAAAAACAACTGACAGCCAAGAGTGGTTTTTAATAATTGCAATAAGTGCATTAAGATTAAAATAACGTCATTAACAACAATGAACAGCAGATTTACAGTGCATTTTTTTTAAATGCAATTTTTCTTTTGTTTAACATTTGCAATAGTGCATAAAAGCTGTCCTACTTTCACTTTTGTGTGATCCTGTCTGACCTGAACAAAAACTGCAGATAGTCTGAATGAAAATGAAAGGCTGAAATCCTGGTAGAAATTTGATTAATACAAAATAACGCTAAATAATTTATATTAATTTAAAGTTTTCTCATCAAACTAGTATCTGTTTGATTTGCACTTTTAACTCTCAAAATAATCTGACCCCTCATAAATGTTTGGTGACCCCTAGGTTGGGAACCACTTTGCAGTATGAGTCCTATAGAGCGTTTTAGGGTAATGTAGAGGACAGAGATAAAAACTGAGCAGTTTGGGGTAATATAGAGGAGTGTTAGTAATATGCATTTTGTGGTTATATAAATAACTGAGGAAAAACCGATATGCAGGTATATAGAGCAACATTGATAAAATAAAATGAGCATTACGAGTGGTAAAGAACTTACTAGCAATACTAGCGTAGTTTTACATAATATTAGTATCTGCCTTAGTGCTTTTAATATATGTGACCCTGGACCAAAAAAACAGTGTTATGTTGCACTGGTACAATACATTGTATGTGTTTTTCCTTTTATGCCAAAAATCATTGGAATCAAAATCATACAGTACATATCAGGTTCCACAAAGACATTATATAAACATCAGACTGTTAATATATGAACAATCAATTTTTGATTAGTAATGTACATTGGTAAGAACTTAATTTGCACAATTTTAAACAACATGGGCTCATTCTGAAAATGTAGCCCTATATACATTTCTGGAGATCGCGAATTATGTAGCCAGAGGTACTTCTGGCTGCATTTCGTCTTTTAAAACAAACGATACGGGGCGGTATGATGCCGTTCCTTTTCTCGCTTACCAGCTGACCGCTTACCTCCGTGTGGACGGCTTTCCCGCTGTTTGGACCAGTTTGTCTGGTAGCTTGACATTTACGTCGGCGGACTTGAGACGCAGAGTGGAGTTGACCGCGACAATGGGGTTCGAGTCTGGCAAAGAAGGGTTCCAGAAAGCAGGTAAGACAAAAACAAAAGCTAAAACAAGTAAACAGACTTAATAACAGGGTGAGAATGTGGTAAAATCTGAAAACGTGGTAAAAATAAGGCGAGGGCTTTTCTTTTCCTGGACTGCTTTTTAAAACACTGCGGTTGAGTTTAGGGAAGTATGTGGGCGGGTCAATCTGTGCTTTTGAAAACACTATTGGTTGGGTTTATCGAAGGGGGAGGGTGGATCAGTCAGTCAGTCAGTCAGTCAGTCAGTCAGTCGACAGCGGCCTCTGGTGGTTTACGTGAGAACAGCAGACGCGAATGGCACTCGCGAGAGAAATTTGAGATCTGAAGAAGAGTACACAGTGGCCTCTGGTGGATTCGCAAAAACAAAAACTGCAAAAAAACGTAGCTCCTGGGATGTATTTTGCTCTCTCCAGAAATGTATATAGCGGCACATAATCAGAATGAGCCTGAGTTGATTTTAAAAGGTGAACACTCGGATTCCAGATTTTCAAATAGTCGTTTTTTTCAAACTAATTTTGTCCAATCCTAACAAACTATACATGAAAACCTATTTATTCAGCTTCTAGGTGATGCATAAATCTCCCAAAAAAAAAAAAAGTACACTTATGACATGTTTTGTGGTTCAGGGTGACATATATAGAGTTAAAAAATATATTTTTAGAACAGCTATGATAAATACAGGACTCCAGCTGCAAAGCACCCATATGAACAATGATGAAAATTTCAGTACACAATATACTGAACTATGAAAATCGATGCATGTGCTGTTTCTGAGAGATTCGTCTCATGGTTTCTAATAATACTAACAAAACATACATGGAAAGCTATTTATTCATCTTCTAGGTGATGCATAATTTTCAATAGTAAAAAATACACTTAAAACCGACTGGTTTTGTGGTTCAGGGTGACATAGAGAGTTAAAAAAAAATTCTATAACAGCTATGAGAATACAGGACTCCAGCTGCACAACACCCATATGAACTACAATAATGAGAATTTCAGTACAGAATATGCTGAACTGTTATGAAAATAGATGCATGTGATGTTTCTGAGAGATTCATCTCATGGTTTTTGTCTCTATCAGAGCTAATCACGGTGAAATCACACTTCAAATTGACTGGTTTTGTGGGTCAGGATGACTTATATAGAGTTCAATAACAAAATCATTTTATAACAGCTATAAAAGAAACACAGCACTCCAGCTGCAAAACTGCCATATAAACTACAATAATGAGAATTTCAGTAGAAAATGTGCTGAACTGTTATAAAAATAGATGCATGTGATGTTTCTGAGAGATTCGTCTCATGGTTTCTGTCTCTATCAGAACTAATCACGGTGGACGTGTCTCTGGCGGGCCGGTGTGAGCAGCAGGCGCTCACACACACACCTGAGCTGTTCCACTTCAGTCACACTGTGAAATCGCCAGCGCCACATAATAACCGTGATTTCAGTCAGACGGGCAAAAACCTGCCAATCAAAGACTCATGAGTCATGACATATAAAGCAGTTCGGATCGTTAAAACATAATCTGCCCTCCAAACCCTGATTAGCAATACTGTGAGTGAATCTGTGATACGGGATGAGAGAGAGGATTAGCCTCGAGTGAAGTGACAGGAGCAATGAGATTTGAGGACTAGACAGCGGGCTGAGGTGCCATGTAGAGTCTAATTCAATACCCAGTGTCGACCCAACTCCCGCAAACATGACGCATGACTGCATTTCCCTCATACAAATGCAATACTCTCCTATCCCAAATGCACCAACTTTGGATCACTTCAAACAATCGATTAAGACACAGCTTGATTTTAATTGATGGTGTATTTTGCATTATTTTTATGTGTCTGTTTATTTCCTGTAGAGCTTTAAGATAATGCATTATTATTATAATTATTAAAGAAGTAAAATTAAAATGGCATTAAATCAAGCTAACCTACTTTTTTAATGATACACGTTACTACATACACAACATATGTGCATTATTAATCGATACTATATAAACTTCTACAAACATGACGCACGACTGCATTTCCATCATACAAATGCAATACTCTCATATCCCAAATGCACCAACTTTGGATCACTTCAAACAATCGATTAAGACACAGCTTGATTTTAATTGATGGTGTATTTTGTGCTATTTTTATGTGTCTATTTATTTCCTGTAGAGCTTTGGGTTTAAGAAAATGCATTATTATTATTATTATTATTATATCAGTAAAGTTACAATGGAATTAAATCAACCTGCTTTTTTAATAACATGTTAGTACATACACAACATATGTGCACTATTAATCAATACTATATAAAGCTGATATTAAAGATGCAGTGTGTAGTAGTATGCCGTATGACACCTAGTGCGTGAACTAGGCATTGCAATCCAAATTCAAAATATTAAAGAAGTTTTTTTTTTTTACTCAGCACCTCATCCAACAACTGGATGCCAGATTGATGACACAAACATAAGCAATGATCAAGCCTTACAAATAAGTAAGAAGATAATGTTTACATTTGTAATATTAATATTAATTACGAATTAAAATCCAAATCTTTTTTTATAGCTCTGCATCTCATTTTGGAGGCTGCTATTGTCCTCCATTTTCAGCTATGTCCGCATACATTAATTCAGCCTCCATGACTGAAATTAAATACACTGTTTTCCTCCAAGGCAACCCAGGGTGCTAAAATATAATTGGTTAAATTGGCAGTGGGCGGAGTTACAGAGATCAAAGACAGAGATTCCGAAATGGAACGCACATTCTCAAAGGAGAATAACTGACTTCACCATTGATTCATTCATTCATTTTCTTTTCGGCTTAGTCCCTTATTAATCAGGGGTCGCCACAGTGGAATAAACCGCCAAACTTATCCAGCAAATGTTTTACACAGTGGATGCCCTTCCAGCCGCAACCCAACACTGGGAAACACCCATACACACTTTTTCACACACATACACTACGGCCAATTTAGCTTATTCAATTCACCTGTACCGCATGTCTTTGGACACCCACGCCAACACAGAGAGAACATGCAAACTCCACACAGAAATGCCAACTGACCCAGCCGGGGCTCGAACCAGCGACCTTCTTGCTGTGCTACCCACTGCGCCACTGTGACACCTGACTTCAGCATTGATTTTTAGATGAAACAAGTATGTTCACTTTGCATGTTTCTTAAATATCAGCTAACATGTTATGGTATTTTTATGCTTTACATGAGTCAAAAACTTTTATACAGCACATTTAATAATACATGATATTACCCACCGGAAGTAAGCTGTTTTTCTGTGAATGTGTGAGACTTCAGATTCATTAGCAGCTACAGGGAGATAATTAGTGGAATAATAAAGTGCAGTAAATGGTAAAACTTTTGGCGCTACACACCAGTGTTGGCAAGCGACAGCACTTCACACTATCAAGAAGCAAAACAAGCTGTTTTGTATAGCTATAGTGAACGACACACACAATAAATGTACAATTGGCTGCATGCATTCCAACATGAAAAATAAAGTACATATAGTAGTGGTGGTTGCCAGCATGTTATTATGTTGTTGCTAAGGAGTTCTAGTTGGTCATTAGAGTTTTATTATGTGGTTGCTAAGGAGTTCTAGCTGGTCATTAGAGTTTTATTATGTGGTTGCTAAGGAGTTCTAGCTGGTCATTAGAGTTTTATTATGTGGTTGCTAAGGAGTTCTAGCTGGTCACTAGGTCATTACTATGTTATTTTAAAGGAATCCCAGGTGGTTGATGGGGCATTGCCATGTGATTGCTTAAATGTTCTAGGTGGTCACAAGGGCATGCTACTACAGTATGTTATTGGTAACGTGATAAAATTGATACAGTAATTATGATTAATGTTACTAATAAAAAAAATTTAGAAACAAAATGACAAAACATAGTGAATGAACAAATTTTTCCAATGATAAAAAGCCTGCACTGCGAATGCAAGTGCTGATAAACCATACCAATTCAACCATTTCAATTGACTCGACTCATCAAATCTGAATTTTTCCCGATGCCGCTAGACAGATATCATGAATATCTTCACGTTTAACCTCTGCAGACCCTAAAGGAAGTCCACTAGTGTCACATGACAAACGACTGGTGCTTTCTTACAAACCCCTCCAGAATGAAGACCTGAGGGGGGTCGTGTGTGTGTGTGTGCGTGAGTGTGTGCACTGAGGTAAAGCTGTTATCCCGCTCTAACACTCCATTAGCTCATTGATCAGTGTAAAAGCAGGAGGGGGAGAGTGACAGTGTGATCCATCAGAGCGAAACATGCGCACACACACAAAAGAGAGCTGTACTTGTCCTCAATTGACAGATTTCTGTAAGGCTACTGCATTGGCTCTTAAAGGGACGGCTCACACAGAAAGCCAAACACTGTTATCTTCTACTCAACTACACGTCACACAAAATGAGTGCGATTTTCTTCTGTAAAATATAGTTGCTTTTCTATGGTATGACAGTGAACGGTCAATGATCAATGGCTGTCAAGATCCAAAAGCTCTAAAAAAATTTGGGGTCTGTTCCCAAATAAATCTTTCATCCAAACAATTATGATAAAAAAATATTCTAATGCAACATGCAGTGTTCACCCCAAAAATTAAAATCTGTTAATAAAGGAATAGTTCACTCATAAAATTTAATTACCCAACAATTTACTCACCTTTTAAAGTTTATCCTCACACTTCCATGCTGTATAATAGTATTGAGTAGTGACTTTAGTTTTGAAACTTCCAAAACCATCGTCAAACTAACCCATACGCCACCATGGGGTTAACACGTGTCTTTTGAAGCAGATCCATGTGTTTTTGTAACAAAAATATTTAGTTTTTCTAAATATTCTAAACTCAAATGACTTCTGGCATGCTGCGAATGCACGTTATGCATGACTGACATACAATATTTGACGTATAACACATTCATAGTGGAAGCTCCAGGAATAGACGTCTCACAGAAACCACTTACCAGTTTGTTTACCACAGAGGATGAGGCAAGAAAATTAGTGTTTTAATGTTATATTATAATGATATACAGTATATTACTATTTCAAAGTCAAGTGCATGTGTCTACCTGTCTTACATCCTATGTCAGTTGCACATAACGAGCATTCGCAGTGAGCCCAAAGTCAGTGATTTGAATTTATAATTTTAAAAATATAAATATTTTGTTGCAAAAACATTTGGATCTGCCTCATAAGACATGCGTTAACCCTCTGGCTGTTCAATTTATGTATTTTAAAGCTTAAAATAATGGCCACTACCCAACACAGCATGGAAAAGCCAAGCTATAGTTAGCTAACATTTTTTAGTTAGCCTTAAATGTTACAAAAAGTATTATTTTCTACATAAATATAAAATCCACTGCCTCCATACCTTCTTCACCTCGGGGGGCTTTTTCAGTTTATTCATGACAATCTGCATCTGTATAATGTTATTATTATTAGCAGTATTATTTATTATATGCATATTTATATTTGTTTTAATAGAAACAAGTTTAGATTTGTCCACCTGTGGGGTTTTGGAGACGTCTGCATCACCATATGGGGCATAAGAACAGGACGTGTTTTTGGATATAACTCAGTTTTTTGACCACACTTCCTTATTATTGTTCATTTATTCCGTTGCTGGAAATTAGAGTTGAATTTAGAAATAGTTTTGAAACAAATCTTTGCGCTTAACAAACTAAATTAAATATGTCGGCTAATGGATGTCTTCAGTGGAGTGAGTTTCCACCATTTCCAAACTCCACCAAAGTAAAGGAGTAAAGTAAAGATAAAAAGTAAAGTAAAGAGAAAGTAAAGAGGCTGAATGGAGGAGGCTCGTTCTTTATCTTCGCGCTGCAGATGCTCTGTTTAACTGTTTTCTCACTATTGAAGCGTTCAGTTTTTCCACTTACAAAGTCCGCCATGTAAATAGCAATCACCATGGTGCGACACCACTGACTCTTAAAGGGAATGGGAGACGAGACTCTGATTGGTTTAATGCATGTTATGCTTAAAACACACCCATAACTCATGAAGAAAATAAGCACAGCCCTGCTAGACCATGCGCCGCGGTGCAAATCGTATTTTTCCGTCCCTAAAATGGCAAAAGTGGATTCGGACAGGCCCTTAATGCTTTTGTGCCATGTGCTTTAGACTTTGTGCCTAGATCGTTAAAATAGAGCCCATATACACTAAGTATGGTTTGAGGGTAAGTAATGGAGTAATTTTTATTTTTTGGCTGAACTCTTTTTTATTTACTCATCCTCACGTTGTTCATCTTCAGAACAAAGTTAAGATATTTTAGATAAAATATGAGAGTTCCCTTATCCTCAACAAGTGTCCTGAGACACTCAAAGTTCAGACAGTTCAGACATTGTCAAAACAGTCCATGAGACTTCAGTGATTCATACAAAGCTCCAAGAACCCTTACGTGCACCAAAAACCCCCCCGCAAAAATGACTTTGTTTGCCTTTGTCTTCCACATCATGTAAATTTATGATTAGTTTACTATAGGAAATACAATGTTTTTGTGTTGCACTGCTTACCCTAAAGACAATACCTCGTAAATTGTTGTTTTGAAACGGTTATTTCGATGCCATCAAAGTTCCTGAATTGTTTCTCATTTTGCGTGACCTTCTGCATCAGACATTGAGCCAGTGATGCTGGAAACGAGCTGAGATTTGACTTCAGAAGGCCTGGAATAGAGTGTAAATCTTATGTGCTGCTCTTCTGAAAGCTCTCTGTATGATGCTGTGTTTTCCTCCGCGCTGTGATTGACAGGGTTTTATCCATGCTGAGTTTGGCTTGGAGAGGGAAAAGCTTCACGCCTGATCCAGCTACTCTGACTCAGACCCAAACCCAGATTTGTTGGGTTCTAGGTGTTTGTTTCAGTGATCAGGAGGTGGAGCTTACTGAACCCTGCTGTGATGCAGAAACCATCCAAAAAGACATGCAATGCGATCTCCGGAGGAATGAAGCAGAGTAAACAGAGTCTGCAACAAGCACAGTCAACTTTCAATAAATTACTACACTGTACTATACTGTGCCTCCAGCTAACAAGCAACGCTCTCAGAACATTTTGGCATGGCTCTTTAGGAAGCATAAATAAACATTATTTGAGTAACTTTGAGACCTGGAGCCTCATTTCTAATGCATGCATACACACAGATTTGACGCTAAATTCCAATCAAATTATTAAAAATGGTCTTTGTACCTTTAAATAATTGGACAGATGTAATTATAGAGATTTAAAAAAATTAAATGATTAATTTACAGATATAAATGTTCCTCAAAATATGGAGAAATTGTGTTGAATTTGTTTCAGAGAGAAGGCCTGGTTTTGCTGCTATAAAAAATACAAATCTCAGCATAAATGAGCACACCCCCTTTTGAATTGTTTTTTTTAATATCGTAAACATTTCTCAGTGAACATAGACAATAATTTTTAGTGCATTTAAACAAAACAGTATTATTAAATAGTTATATCCATTAAAATAAGAGTTTGGTCACCAAACATCTTTAAAAATAATAGGATAATACATTTAAATTCAAAGGAGTTATTGCAAAAAAAAACACGAACTACAAAATTTAAACAAAATGTTATACGTTTTATGTTTCTCTTGATTTTTCCTGTTTATTTAAAATGTATTTAATATTTGTCCCCATATTAATTTGGGTGTACAAATGATAGATTACTTCCAGTTTTGTCTTTGTTATCGATTAATGTATATGCACAAATATGTTATTGTAAAGCATCCTGTAGAAAATATTTTTCTTTAGTTTAAAAGAGAGATCTGTGAGGGGTGAACTCATTTATGCTGAGTGTCAGCGGAGGATTTAGGCATGGGCAATATGGGCGATCACCCAGGGTGACATCTTGCTGGGGGCAGCACGGGGAGACGGTGCAAAAAATAAATAAATAAATGTGCCCCAGTAAAAATCTACTGTGACCCAGTAAAAGCTACGATTTACTTTATGCAAGTGTATTAATTTAGAGTGGTAATCACAGAATAAAGATGTTAGGGGTCATTCACATTTGGCGTCTTTTGCACGCACAAGTTTGTTACTCACTATGTGCAACAGAAACAACGCTGGTGAAAGCAAACTGACGCATACGTGCAGAAAACCATTCCCGCTTCTCCTGCTTCTGGTGTGAATCCCGGTTGTTTACATGCATGCCACTCATGAGCTGTGAATAACATAACATTAATTCTCGGCCAACAATTGGGTCTAGGACAACAGATAATTCTATAAAACATATATATTTTGTATTCTACAGAATTGTTATTAATATTCATGCCAAAGATTTCTTAAGTGATCTTAGCTTATCACTCCAGTTGTGTCTTTAAATCGTTTTCCAGCTACACTTAGGATTGATTTCTGTTAATTATTTAGAATAATAATAATAATAGTATTAATAATAATTGTATTTATATATAATAAATATAAAGAAATTGTTATATTTATTGATAATAAATATGTTTATATTTTTTATAATAAATATTTAAATTTGAGGGCGGGGAGTTATTTTAATGGGCTATATGACGATATAGTTGACGATATGGTTGTATGACGATATAGTTGATGCAGCAAAAAAACTCAAGAAAGGTCCCGATGTATTGAAATTCATTTATTCATTCATTTTCTTTTCGGCGTAGTCACTTTATTAACCAGGGGTCGCCACAACGGAATGAACCGCCAACCCATCCAGCACATGTTCTACACAGCGGATGCCCTTCCAGCCACAACCCAATACTGGGAAACACCCATACACACTCCTTCACACACATACACTACTGCCAATTCAATTCCCCATGTGTTTGGACTGTGGGGGAAACCCACGCCAACACGGGGAGAACATGCAAACTTGTGTGGATTCGCCCAGGGGGCCATTTAAACTAGAACCGCCACTGCTGAGTGTAAATGAACTAACACACACACACACACACACATTTATTATCTATATACATATTCTGGAAAAACATTAAACAAAGTTCTAAGAACTGTCCTTGTTATGTAGGAAACTGATTTTCTGACTGGCAGCTGGTTACAGTGTAGTGATGTTCATGTGCGCTCATCGCATTAAAAAATCATCCAGACATGACTTGAAGGAAGATGTGCAAGAACAGAGGAAATGTGAATCTACAAAGTATACTGGAAAACTTGTCTACACAGAGTTGTTTCTGTTGTTAACACACACAAGACTGTCAACAGATCATCTTCTGGAGAACAAAACTATTGAAGGAACATATCTTAATGTGTGTGTGTGTGTGTGTGTGTGTGTGTGTGTGTGTGTATGAGTTAGTGAGTGAGAGTGTGTGTCAGTGTGTATGAGTTGGTATGTGCATGAGTGTGTGTGTGAGAGAGAGAGTGAATGTGTATGAATGAGAGTGTGCGAATGAGTGTGTGTTTGTATGCGTGTGAGTGAGTATGTGTGTCTAAGTGTGTGAGAGAGAGAGTGTGTGAGTGTGTATGAACGAGAGTGTGTGAGTGAGTGTGTGTTTGTATGCGTGTGAGTATGTGTGTCTAAGTGTGTGTGAGTGAGTGTGCGAATGTGTGAGTGAGAGAGAGTGTGAGTGTGTATGAATGAGAGTGTGTGAGTGAGTGTGTTTGTATGCGTGTGAGTATGTGTGTCTAAGTGTGTTTGAGTGAGTGTGCGAATGTGTGAGAGAGAGAGAGTGTGAGTGTGTATGAATGAGAGTGTGTGAGTGAGTGTGTTTGTATGCGTGTGAGTATGTGTGTCTAAGTGTGTGTGCGTGAGTGTGCGAATGTGTGAGAGAGAGAGAAAGAGAGAGAGTGAGTGTGTATGAATGAGAGTGTGTGAGTGTGTGTCTAAGTGTAAGTGTGTGTTTGTATGCGTGTGAGTGAGTCTGTCTAAGTGTGTGTGTGAGTGTGAGAAAGTGTGTGTAAGTGAGTGTGTGCGTGAGTGAGTGTTTGAGTCAGTGTGTCTGAGTGAGCATGAGAGAGTGTGTGTGTTCACGCGAGTGTTTGTCTGTGTGAATTTCTGTTCAATCTGCCGCTTTATTTAGTGATATTTATAGTAAGAATCACAGACGGGCTGAGAACAGCTCTGAGATTTACTGTTCAGGAGCTGAAATTCAGTTTGGTGTGAATCTATAAACACAATATAAATATTAAAGAACTATCAACAGCACCACACACGCACGCACGCACAGACACACACACACACATACACACACACGCACACAGACAGAGACAGACAGAAAAGCTGCTTTGACATGAATCATGCAGACATAAACATAAATTACAAGCCGAATTCATCAATATATATTCATCATTCTGTGTGAATTTCTCGGACAACAGATATGATCACATTACACCTCTCAGATGAGGCAATTAATAATACATTTAAATAATAAATTTACTCAAAGAAACTCAAACTCACTGATATGAAGCTAACAGGTAAATCCACAATAGCACATCTGAACCACCAACTAGCACAACTGTAGCACCAACTAGGGCTGAAACAAAATGGTCATTTTAGTAATCATTCATTTTTCATCAGCTTAGTCTCTGATTTATCAGAGGTCGCCACAGCCGAATGAACCGCCAACTATTCCAGCATGTGTTATGCAGCGGATGCCCTTCCAGCCGCAACCCAGTACTGGGAAACACCCATACACTCATTCACACACTCATACACTACGACTAATTTAGTTCATCAATTCACCTATAGCGCATGTGTTTGGACTGTGGAGGAAACCGGAGCACCTGGAGGAAACCCACGCCAACACGGGGAGAACATGCAAACTCCACGCAGGAATGCCAACCAGACTTATTCTGAAAACGAAAAATGTACCTCTATATACATTTCTGGAGAGCTCCAAATGGGAACGAGGAGTGTCTCAAGTCTGCTGACGTACATGGGGAGCTACTGGACAAACTGGTAACAGCGAGAAAGCCATCCATACGGAGGTAAGCGGTCAGCTGGTAGCACGAAAATGAACGGCATCATACCGCCCTGTAGTGTTCATTTTAAAGACGAAATGCAGCCATACGTACTTCTGGCTACATAATCCGCGATCTCCAGAAATGTATACAGGGCTACGTTTTCAGAATGAACCTATGTTGCAGAAATGCCAACTGGCCCAGCTGGGACTCGAACCAGCAACTTTCTTGCTCACCAATGAGCCACCATGCCGCCACATTTTAGTAATTTATTAATCTAATTGTTACTATATTGATTAATCAAATAATTGATTATTCTACTTATTAATCCGTATGTTTCTTTTATTCAGAAATAATTATATGACAGCACATAATACTTAACTAGTTATTTTGCAAGACACTAGTATTCAGCTTAAAGCGTCATTTAAAAGCTTAACTTGGCTAATTAGGTTAACTAGGCAAGTTAGGGTAATTAGGCAAGTCATTGTATAACAGTAGTTTGTTCTGTAGACAATCGCAACAAGTAATTTCTTAAGGGGGCTAATAATATTGACCTGAAATATGGTTTTATTTATTTATTTTTTACTACTTTTATTCCAGCCAAACTAAAAGAAATAAAAGTTTTTCTCCAGAAAAAAAAAAAATATAATAGAAAGTACTGTGAAAAAGTTTGCTTTCTGTTAAAAAAGCACTTGGGAAACATTTGAGAAAGAAAATATGACTTATACTATACTTCAGTCTTAAAAATGCCTTCCAACAAACAAAGCAAACTTTAATATTTACAGTCAAGAGTGTGTTCAAGCCCTGACCTGCGTGCAGCATTAATGAAACTGAAGGAGATTCCCCAGTTTGTCTGCAGTGTTAATACTTCAGGTCAGAGTAAACACAAATCAAACAATCAGACTGATGAGAGAGAAACCCTGTGTACTGAAACACACACACGCGCAGGGCGACACTAAGCCTGTAGACTTACACACTCAGACAGATGGAACTGCCCCGGATAAAGCCGCCGGGTCTCCGATAAACCTGCCAGGCACCTGTAATCCCAAATCACTTTCACACACATTTATACACACACACACAGACACACACACACACACTCAGCTCATAGCCAGCAAAACCCTCTCAAATGAAAAATAAATGGGATGTGTGTTGCAAATCGACTTTTTGACATTCACGTCTTTCCATGAATTTCACTCCACAGAAAAGTTCAGCCCAAGGGACGGAGTATTAGCACGCACACACCCCGAAAACATCTTTCAGAATAATCCAGAAAGCACAGCATCACCAAAGACGATCCACCTCACCTCACACAACCCCTCCAACACACAACTGCACAGCGTACACAAACATGCTACTCATATAAGCACACTATAGTTCACATCATGCAGTGCTTTTATTTTTATAAATAATTGTTATAAATTTATTGTTATTATAATAACACTATGGGTGTACTCACACTAGGTACAGTTGCCTTGAACCGTGCCGAAGTCCGATTGCCCGCCCTCATCGATGATGCGACTGTTCAGTTTAACAGAAGAAAAGCGCTCTCGTTCAGCACAGTGGACATTGCTTTAGTTATATAGTTTTGTATTATTTTCAGTCGTTTGGGATGCAGAGACACAGTCAAATCTTTTGCTGAACAGATCCACCACTTTTGACACTCATAAATTATCATAAAGTCATCACGAGGGGTTTGCGTCTTTAATAAACTATGACAGTTCGCGTTCATTGAAAAGTAAGAATGATTAATAAATCCATATGAAATGTCGTGGTTTCCGGCTTTTTTTTCTTAATGAATCGAACTTAGTCTGGAGGTTATTAATATCAGAAGAATATACTTTATTGGAATATTTTCCAAAAAAGCAGAGACGTCCATAAGCAGACCCATCTCTAGTCTCTCCCCAGGACAATCCAATGTCCCTCAAATTTGCTATACCCTTTATCCTTGCTTCCTCCCACCTTTGTGTTTTCACAGCTGGTTCCTGGTTTAACAGGCCTCTCCCAGCTCCTACTACTTTACGACCCCAATTTAAAGCCCCCTCTTCTTGTTGGCCCTTATGATGTACAGATCTAATGTACTCATTCAAATTTGGCAATCATGACTAGTGTTTGTTTTCAAACATCTAAACTGGACACTTCTCTCCCATACAGTATGTGTCTTTTCAAACATACGTGACAGTTTCAACATATGTTGTATACATTTCATGCTTTTCTGACACAGATGGTTCTCATTGTATCCCCTAGTCCTCTCTCGTGCTCTTTTATGACCCCTTTGGCTTAACCTATCACCTGTTTTCAAAGACATATAATGGCAGATATATATGGCCCTCCACTCACCCAATTAAATATGTCTTCACATAGGTTTAGAAAATAAAAATCTTCTTCAGAAACAGTCCCTTAAAGGTGATTTCAGTTTCGGGCTGGGGCACGCTTTGCACTCACACTACAAGCGTACCGCACCAAAGCCTAACTTAACCGAGCTCTGGCACACCTCTTCCAACCGAGGAAGGTGGAAGGCCAACTGAACTATGCCCGGGCCCGATTCAGAGCACTCACACTTGTCAAACGAACCGGGAAACGAGCCTGGGCACGGTTCGGATAGCCTAGTGTGAGCGCACCCTAACACAATAAAAACAAACTCTTTTTATATATCTTTGAAGGCATTAGTGTTTTAAAGAGTCACTCAAAAGGTCATGATCCGCACTCATTGAGTAATTGTGTTGTATTTTTTACAAACGTTCCTCAGTGTGTGAAAACAATTTTTCTCCCTCCACCCTGTTTTGGAATTGTATCACATTAAGTCATCAATTCAATTTTCAATCATTAAAAACAATCCAATCCAATTATGTGTATAAGATGAGTAACATCATAAGGGATATCACATCCACCTACAAAAACATTAGCTCCATAATCAAAAAATTGAGAGTTGCCATTGATATGCAGTGTTGGGTGTAATTAGTTACTCACTGAAAAAGTAAGAGATTACTTATAGTTATACAGTTACTTATACTTGCCTAAAATACTAAAAATGTAACAAAAAAAACTAATTTTAATAAATAATAATATTAAATAAAATATAAATTTACCAGTTCTGTATAAATGAGGGGTGCTCAGCCCTGTTCCTGGAGGTCTACCTTCCTACAGTTCAGCTCCAACCCTGATCAAGCACACATGAACCAATTAACTAGGACCTGAACAGCGCTTGGTAATTACGGGCAGGTGAGTTTGATATGGGTTGCAACTGAAATCTGCAGGAAGGTAGATCTCCAGGAACAGGGCTGAGCACCCCTGGTATAAACCAATTCAGAGAAGCAGAGTAATATATATTTTGCAGAATAATTATATATTTCAACTAAAGACAATCAAGACAATTCATAAGAGTTTTAGTTTGAGAAAGTAGTTAACGACAATATAAGATATACATTCAGAGAAGCAGAGTAATTGTGTGTGTGTGTGTGTATAATGTATAAATATATTTTTTTATTAAAAAAATTAACTAAAGGTTTTATTTGTCTGACTATAGCACATAATAATGTTAAGCTGCTTTGACACAATCTACATTGTGAAGCGCTATATAAATAAAGATTAATTAAATTGATTAAGAAACAATGAAATGGATGTCAATACATGTCATAATATATATGAATTATAGTGTCATTAATTTGAAGTTTGCTTTAATATATCGTTTGAAATTTAATTGTCAATACTTTAAAACAAAAAAAGGTACTGTTTGATGAATAAAATAGTTTAATTTCTATTGCGTTCAGATTTATGTGGATTTAAATTTACATTTATATATCTAAATTATTAAAGTGGTAATAAATTTTAGTCATGAAATTAGTAATTCAATTACTTATTGAGTATCTAAGTTACTTTTCAGACAAAGTAAATAGAGAAGTAATTTAAATACAATTTGAATGATGTAATTAGTAATTAATTACCTTCTTGGAAGTAACTTAAGCCGCGGTCACACTAGACTGTCCTTCCTATAGACTTCCATTCATACGCACGTGAAGGTGTCAGACCGGAAACGCAAGCTCCTGCATCAAGTTTCGCAGTTCGCTGCATTACAAAGCTCAAGCTTGGTGAACTCTGACCTGCGAAATCACATCACGTGACTGCGTAAGACCGATCGAAGATCAAAACATGACCTCTCTGGACAGAAATTAAAAATATGGACCAATTCCTTGCTTTTTTAAACGTCTAATCATCTTGTTTAATCCCGCCCCTTTTCGCAGCGCCGTACAACAGAATTTCGCTTGCTCAAACTCTAGTGTGACCGTGGCTTAACCCAACACTGCTAACATGTGGTTGAGAAGTTCTAATTGGTTGCTAGGACACTACTGTGGTTGCTAAGATGGTCTAGACAGTCACTTTACTATGTGGTTTAAACAAAGTTGAAGATGGTCGCTAGGGCATTACTATTGTTGCTAAAATGTTGTAGATAATCGCTGGGTCATTACTATTTGGTTGCTATGTTTACTATGTTGGTTGTTAGGGCACTGCAGTCTGATTGTTCTACATGGTTGCCAGAACATTACTGTGGTTGCCATAGTGTTCTAAGTAGTTACTAGGGCAAGTTGCTACAGTGACCTACTGGTCATATGACATTGCAATATGGTTGCTAAGGTGCTTTAGATAGTTGCTATGCTTCTTTTAAACATGCTTTTGTAGAACAAAGTAGATTATTATGGTTTAGAACATCTACTGTTGCGTAATGCACACTGCTTCGCATACTATATTTAAAAACAGCAGGAAGTACAGTGAGGCACTTTGTTTTTATATATATATATATACTGGCACCAACACAATGAAAACTTATTTAAATAACAGCCTTTAGCGGAGACGTCTTTAGCATCTCCGTAGCCCAGATCACGATTCTCGGCATCATTATTTAGACGTTACGCGTTGGATTGTCTTGTGAGTTTTTCTCGGGATGATGACAGATGGTGCTTTTGGAAGCAGGTGCGTGAACAAAGCAATTACATCCAAAATAGAGCAACGGCTTCATCATTAACACCCCCACCCACATCCCCTCACCTCTTCATCCTTAAAACACCACCGCGTTCGGGGCTTTTGAAAGTTTTCTCCTGGTTATGTAAAATGATTCACGCCATTCCCTGCAGTGTTTGTGAGTTAACAGAGAACAAAGCGAGAAGTTAACTTGCAAACAAAAGGCCAGTTTGCTGAGAGATCTCCCACCTGCTCCAGATCAGTGCTTACACCTGTGTTAGGTCAGCTGTTACACTGCATTAGAGGTGGGACAAAATATTGATATGCCAGTTTATCGCAATATTTCTGGCAGCTATACATTATCGATACTCTGGTTCCTAGTATCGATATTTATCTAAATGTACAAAAGATCTGAATTAAATAATCAGTCTTACAATGCAGTCATTTACCGCCTTGGCTGCAATACACTCAGCCGCCTACCGGTGACAAAAACCAGGGTTAGGCATAAAATGTTTATATGTTTATATAAAAATAAGTTAGCCAAGTTGGCCTCACAGCAAGAAGGTCACTGATACTTGGCTGAGTCAGTTGGCGTTGCAGTGTGGAGTTTGCATGTTCTCCCCGTGTTGGCGTGGGTTTCCTCCGGGTGCTCCGATTTCCCCCACAGTCCAAACACATGCGCTATAGGGGAATTGAATAAACTAAATTGGCCGTAGTGTATGAGTGTGTGTGTGTGTGTGTGTGAGTGAATGAGTGTGTTTGGGTGTTTCCCAGTACTGGGTTGCAGCTGGAAGGGCATCCGCTGTGTAAGACACATGCTGGATAAGTTGGCGGTTCATTCCGCTGTGGCGACCTCTGGAATAGAGACTAAGCCGAAGGAAAATGAATGAATGAATGAATGAATGAATGAGTTAGCCAAGTCGTAATAAGTGGAAAAGAAAACTAGAAAGCAATAAATAGCTAGTTTGATGTTTTTTTCTTTTATATATATATATATATATGTATATTATATATATATATATTCATTCCACAAAATTGAGCTGCTGCTGCTGTGACTAATTTAGAGATGTGATCTTTTCAGTCACAAACTGCTCACTGCACATTAAATATAAATAAAAGAAACGCATCTTAGAACTTTTGGATGCATTTTTTCCCATTCATTTACAAAAAACCTAATATATCGTGAATGGTTTTCTTGGCTGATTTCGTGATATATCAATATCGGGGGCAAAATATTGTGATAATATCGTATCGTGAGTTAACCTGTGATTGCAACCCCTAAAGTATATGGGGAATATGTCACATTATTTGGGAAATCTTGGTAATTATGGCATGTTATCAATGTACAAACTTTCAAACGGATCCATAAAAACAAATAAAAATGTTGTATTCCTCATGTCAGGCCAGTAGATGGCATAAATGAAAAGCCAAAACACATAAAAATCTACTTTAAGTTGACAATGGTGTTGTACACACTAGTAATGAAGCTCTGCGACCTCATTAATTTGATACACAACACTGACATATATTAAATACATAATATAGTAGAGCACAGGTGTCAAACTCAGTTCCTGGAGGGCCGCAGCTCTGCAGTTTATTTCCAACACTAATTAAACACACCTGATCAAACTAATTGAGTCCTTTAGGCTTGTTTGAAACCTACAGGTAAGTGTGTTGAAGCAAGGTTTTAACTAAACTGTGCAGGGCTGCTGAGTTTGACACCCCTGTTGTAGAGCGTTATTTGTTATCTGCTGCTTTCGAAGCAAGCTTCATGAACCTATACGAATCTTTTGTTTGTTGTATATCAATTTAATGAGGTTGAATGATTTTAGTCATAAACAGAGCTTCGTTACGTCACAACTGTTTCAAAATGTTTGAAAAATTCTATATTTTTCCAGTGGGTGGCAATCTGCGTAATACTATAAAATCCACATGAATCATGTGTGTTTGCTCAGATCGCCCCCTAGTGGCAAATCACAAATGGATTTCATAGTTTTTAGCCGATCTCTTATCAGTTTTACAAGTTTGTAGATGTTTTAATGGGACATGTGTAAAATGAAAATAAATATTAGTTAAGTCTCATGATGACCTGTTTAGCAGAGCCCACAATGTAGTGTTATCATAGTGTCATCGCAATACTAATACAGGATTAGTAATACTATTAATTTGTTGTATTGTTTATACTGTTTTCATCTTAATTCATCTTTCATCTTACTTAGGTTGGTATTAGTTTGGTTATATTTAGTACTTTTTGATTTTAGTTTGGTTATATTTAGTACTTTTGTTGTGTGTGTTTTTAAAAATCTGTTTCCCTTAACTATAATAAGCATGAAGCTGGCATGATGGCCCATTGGTATTGTTAACACAGCGCCCCCTGCAGTCGAATTTACAAAATAATAAAAAATTGCCTGTGCATTTTATCATACACTGTCCATAGCAACACTGAGGGCGAGGATTTTCAGAGTAAATGCCAAGGGGCCAAAGCCTTTCAGACAGTTTCTTAAATCAAGCAGAAAACAGTCGGCGTAAGACCAACATTCATCACACACAGTGCAATCTATGAAGAAAAAAGCACTAGAGAAATGCAATTTCTGAAATTCAGAGAAAGACGAGAAATACAGCCCTTATTAGTGTTTATTGAGCCTGTCAGGCTCTCTACGCCTCTTGCCTACACACACACATCCAGGCGTAAGTGCTTGTCTTGCCCATATTTTTAAGTTTGATTGCACTCAGAAACGTCAGAAGAGTTTTTCTCACAGGCCTGGGTAGTTTATTTAGCACAATTAGCAATTCAATGATCTCAAACTCTAAAATACACATGCCTGATAGACACAAGTGTGGCATTACATTTGCATTTATTCATTACAATGTAAATAATACTTGATGAGCGCCATCTGTGCATGTGCACGAAACATTTAACCACTGCGTCCAGTTTATTTTACGACACGTCAATTTCTGTGATTATTAGCAGATAGAGATGAATAAATTATAGCATTAACTTTTTAAAAATCTATTAATCAATTAATTTAATATAAAATAACCAAGTGCAGTAAACTCTACAACTATTAAAGCTTTAAACCAGTCAACAAATAACAATATTAAGCAGTATAACGAGCTCAACTGTACAGCTAAAAGCTAGTCATTAATAAATTGCGTATCAGAGTTTTAAATGGCCGCATTTGCTCAAAAAATGAATTGATTAATCACATCCAAAATCTAAGTTTGTATTTACATAGTATACATTTATTATCTATATATAAATACACACACAAAAAATACAAAAATATTTGCATATACATTTCTACTGTATTTAAATATTTGATATATAAATAACGTGTGCAAATTCACAGTAAATATGCACAGTATACACACACACATACTATGAAAATACAAACTTTTATATTGGATCAATCTTTTGACAACATTAATAAAAGATAACATTTAAAATTAGGTCGTTTCAGACAAATTGCATATATTATGGCTTCTGAATACTCTGATTGGTTTTTGTATTTTCGGAAAACTGCAATCTTTGTTTACACTGTATTTAACTTACAGATTAATCATTGAGAAACTAGAGTAAAGCATTTATGATAAATACAGTTGAAGGCAAAATTATTAGCCCTCAAGTAAAATTGTAATTATTTTTCAAATATTCCCCAGCAAGAAAACAATTTTCACAGAATTTTATATACAGAAATAATTTTTTTCATTTAGTTTGGCTAAAATAAAAGCAGTTTTTAACTCTTTATTAATAATTTTTAAGGTCAATATTATTAGTCACCTTAAGAAATACATTTGTTTGAGGGTGTCCACACTCGGTCCTGGAGGGTCGGTGTCCTGGAGAGTTTAGCTCCAACCCTAATCAAACACACCTGAACCAGCTAATCAAGCTCTTACTAGATATACTAGAAACTTCCTGGCAGGTGTGTTGACGCAAGTTGGAGCTAAACTCAGCAAGACACCGGCCCTCCAGGACCGAGTTTGGACACCTCTGAACTATATAATATTTAAAATGTCTTGTAAACTTGCCTCTTGTTTTTTTATGCTTATGTTTTCTTTTTTCTGTACAGCACTTTGGTTCCACATGTGCTGTTGAAAGTGCTTTATAAATAAATTGAATTGAGTAATTAACCTAGTTAAGCCTTTAAACCTTGCACTTTAAGCTGAATACTAGCATCTTGCAGTAATAAAAGTAAAATATAATGTACTGTCATCATGGCAAAGAATTTAGTTATTAGAAATTGATTAATTTATTCATTCATTTTTCCTTTGGCTTAGTCCCTTATATATCAGGGGTCACCATAGCAAACATATGCACATTCCGGCATATGTTTTACACAGAGGATGCCCTTCCAGCTGCAACCCAGTACTGGGAAACACCCAAAACCTCTATCATTCACTCACTCATACACTACGGCCAATTTAGTTCATCAGTTCACCTATAGCATATGTTTGGACTGTGGGGGAAACTGGAGCACCCGGAGGAAACACAGTGAGAACATGCAAACTCCACACAGAAACGCCAACTGACCCATCCGTGACTCGAACCAGTGGCCTTCTTGCTGTGAGGCGACAGTGCTAACCACTAAGCCACCACGCCGCTCATAGGAATTACTTATTAAATTAATTAATTCTCTGTTAAACAGCACTTGAGAAACATTTGTAAAAGAATTCAAATTTAACAGGAGGGCGAATAATTTTGTCGTCAGCTGTATATGACAAAACACTGCCCACCAAAGCAATATAAATAATCAAATAAAAGGATCACCAAGCTGCATCTCCAAACACCTTGGCAGCATTATGCATGAGCTCCTCTTTCTGTGGGCTTCATACCCCGCTGCTGTTTGGGATACTGGACTCTCAGCCGTATATATAAACGGAGGAGTTGCGTTATTTTTGGTCAGAGTATGAAGAAGCAGAAGAAAGCAAGCGACACAAAGACCCAGAAAGAGTGGGTGTCTCTTTAAAGCAGATCCTCTCTGTAGGACAGCGGGCTTTGAAACACACACTCCACTGAAGCCCAGGTCATTGTTTTTATCCCACAGCAGGTTCTGCAACTTCAGCTGCGCGTCTGAACTCTAAAAGCGGAGCGAGGTGTGCAGAAAAGCAGGCGTAACTGTGGGCGGCGCGGCCGACCTGAACCGCTGACCGCTGCCATTCATCTCCTGCGCTTCACAAGCTTTATTTACAGACCTGCGATTGCCGGAGAACCACTACAGACGAGGTTTGTAGGTGGACGCGTCCTCGATTAGCTTTCCTAGATTTCAGCAAACACAGCTCCACTATAATCCAGACCAGAGGACGAGATCGCATAATCTAGCAGATTAGAGACGCCACCCGAGTCGCACTTATTATTAAGAGCTGTAATTTAACTAAAAAAACATATTTTGTCCTTATTTTGACCTTTATGAATGTTTTGTTTCGAATCAGTGGCCACGTATCAAATTGGCAAAATCACGTGATCATGTTTATAATCTAGCAGATTAGCTTTTCAGCTTCTTTTCCTCTGCGTCTGTTTGGGAAGATTTCAGCAAACACCACTACACTTTAATCCACACGAGGATGAGATCGCATAATCTAGCAGATTAGCAATGCTACCCGAGTAGCACTTATTATTAAGAGATGTTAAGAGCTGTTTTAGAGGTGTAATTCAACTAATAATATACTTCTTGTCCTTATTTTAACCTTTACAAATCTTTTGTTTCGAATGAGTGTTTGGATCACATATTAAATTGGCGAGATCATGTGATTACAGTAAACAGAGCTTCTTTGAAAAAAGAAATTGAAATTGGGAGTGAATGAATTATGTGTGTTCACCATAGACTGGTGTTCACTTAGATTGCCCCCTAGTGGCGAATCACTGAACGGTTTTCATAGTTTTTTAGCTTTACAGACCTGTGAAGAACGACTACAGACAGGATTTTTGTAGGTGGATGCGTCCTCGATTAGCCTTCCTGCTTCTCTTCCTCTGCGTCTGTTTGGGAAGATTTCGGCAAACACAACTATACACTTTAATCCAGATGAGAGGATCTAGCAGATTAGCGATGCCACCCGAGTAGCACTTATTGAAATCCATTTATTAAGAGCTCTTTTAGAGGCGTAAAGTAAATTTGCACACCCTCACATCACTCCAATTGTTAGTATTTTATTGTGGAACCCAAATGCAGACAGCAAAAAAAGAAAGGCTGTGCACTACATGTAAACACAACAGAAGGCTTTGAGATCCTCAAACTGCTCTTGTGTGTGG
>CAIGQV010000366.1:1059938-1075359 GCA_903798115.1 Danio jaintianensis | reverse complement strand
CATACTTGGCCACACTACACTTCACTTCACTTCACTTCACTTCTGAGCAAGCGAGTAAATGACAACAGAAACTTGTCTGACCTCCTCATTCAGCCACTAACAATCAATCATAACGTCTTTACCTGCCTCAGGTATTGATAATAGAAAAGGCCATTAAATCAACACAAACTGATTGGGTATAATCCATAATTTCCCAGGAGTGGCGAGCGGATGTTATCTGCTGCTCTCTTTAATTGGGCATCTGATGCTGACAGGAATAATGACTCCACAGATAAAACACAACACAAAAGCGCAGCAGCATCTCTGTTATGAGCAGTGTTCATACAGAGACTCTAAAGAGATATATATATATATATATATATATATATATATATATATATATATATATATATATGTATATATACACAGGGTTTCTGCAGGTTTCACCAAGTCAAATTTAAGACTTTTTAAGACCTTTTTAAGACAATTATGAAGCAAATTTCAGACTTACACAGTGCTAAACACTAAGGATTTTTTCTAATGCCATGGTCGGGCCAATAAAAAAAGATTTTATCTTGCCTCATCAACAATTTTACATGAGTTATTTCTTAACCACATATTTTAAATGTGTCAAAACAAGCAAAATCTAGTTAAAATATTTACTAGTTAAAAAAAACTAAAATAAACTAAATTTATGTTATGCACAACAGTCTGTCTAAAATACAAGGAGGACTTTTAAACAAATGTTTTTGTAAGGAAGATAATTTCACCATACTGGTAAATAGAGTTAAATATTTAACTTTTGTTAAAAGTTTTATTGGGGCGTCACGGTGGCACAGTGGGTAGCACGATCGCCTTACAGCAAGGTCGCTGGTTCGAGCCTCGGCTGGCCTAGTTGTCATTTCTGTGTGGAGTTTGCATGTTCTCCCCGTGTTGGCGTGGGTTTCCTCCGGGTGCTCAGGTTTCCCCCACAAGTCCAAAGACATGCGCTATACGTGAATTGGGTAGGCTAAATTGTCCATAGTGTATGAGTGTGAATGAGTGTGTATGGGTGTTTCCCAGTGATGGGTTGAAGCTGGAAGGCCATCCGATGCGTAAAACATATGCTGGATAAGTTGGCAGTTCATTCCACTGTGGCGACCCCAGATTAATAAAGGGACTAAGCCGAAAAGAAAATAAATGAATGAAAAAGTTTTATTGAGATGATTTATCAGCCCGATTGGGTAACTTTACATATACAGAGAAAAATTAAGACCTGTTTAAAATTATTTAAGACCTACAACACAAAATATCTTATCACAAAATACCTTTTAAGACTTTTTAAGAGCCTGCGGACACCCTGATATAGAATTAAAATATATATATATAATTATTTTTCTTACATTATTCCACTGACCATTGTGTCCACTTACTACATTTTGAAGTACCCAGAGCTCCAAAACCTGTACACAAACTAATATTATACTCATACAAATTCTCAATCTGATTCTCATACAGATTCTCAATCTGTCAGCAGCTTTCATAAAACTATCACTCCAAATCCGACTACATAAAAAACACCAAAACACAATCAAAATGTCGACTTGCCCCAAAAATACACAAGAAATCAAGAACGCAAGCCACAGAAACCTACAGTATATAACACTCATACAGGCTATTATTATTACTCTAATTTAAATATCTTTTCAGAGACGACTGATTCTCAATCTGTCAGCAGCTGTCATAAAACAATCACTCCAAATCTGACTACATAAAAAGCACCAAAATCCTTAAAAAACCCTATCAATTGCCAACTTGCCCCAAAAATGCACAAGAAACACAAGAACAGAAGCCACAGAAATAACGTCCAGCATGTAAACAGAAAATGAAAAGATTGTGTGTTATCGAGCACAGATCAATAGCGGTTTCTCTGGTGGGCTTGGGTTGCGTCCCCATCGCTGTGATTAACAACATCACATCATCTTTAATAACTCGTTTTTGGAGCAAACTTTCCATCTCTCAGGCCGCTGGTTCACAAGTACTGGCGTCTATCGATCCATCTGTGTTATTACTGCGGTTTATAAGTGCTGTTTGACTCCCAGCGGAGGCTAAAACACCACACAAGGCTTTTAATGTCTCGTTTTTTTTAAGAGCTTCACTTCAATGAGAACGATATTTCTTCGAATGAGCTCTTTTTAAAGATGGCGGCTTGCTAACGAGTGTCTAAATGAGACTGGGACTTTAAACGTCATCAGAGCAAACAAATAGGTCTGCTAAATGAATAAATATAAATGTAAAAGAGTGACGTTTAACGCTGTTATATGGATGAGATGACGCTGTGGTTTGTTATATTGCATTTATGCAAGTTATGGAGATTATCATTATTAAAATGGAGAAAAAGTCAATGGAGAATTCGATTTTATAATTAATTCTTTTATATTAGTTAAAGATTTTGTAAGTTTTATTATAATATTTTTATGTAATGTAAAGTAATGTGTATTTATATAGCACATTTATTGTGTATGTCCATACACCCAAAGCGCTTCATAATCATGAGGGGGGTCTCTCCACACCACCACCAGTGTGCAGCTCCACTTGGATGATGCGACAGCAGCCACAGGACAGCAGCGCCAGTGCGCTTACCACACACCAGCTATAGGTGGAGTGGAGAGACAATGATGGAGCCAATTCAGTGGATGGGGATGATTGAGAGGCCATGATGGGTAAGGGCCGATGGAGGGAATTTGGCCAGGACACCAGGGTTACACCCCTACTCTTTACCAGAAGTGCCATGGGATTTTTAATGACCACAAAGAGTCAGGACCTCGGTTTAATGTCTCATCCGAAAGACGGTGCTCACTGACAGTATAGTGTACCCTTCACTATACTGAGGCATTAGGACTCACACAGACCAAAGGTTGAGTGTCCCCTGCTGGCCTTTCAAACACCACATCTGAAATAAAAGTAGTAAAACAAGTATTTTACTTAAATAATACTTGAAATCGACACACTGAATTAAATGTAGAGTTCAGAAGTAGAATTTTTAACACTCATTTCTCACACTTAAATTCTCAAACACACAATTTTCTGTTCACTCAATTTTTTTAGACGCCATTTTGAAAACTACAAAATAAGCATCTTTTATTCTAATTTATATCTATTTTAAATGTTTTGTTACTTTTTTGATCATTTATAATTCAGTAAATATTATTTATTTATATTTTATTATGTATTTATTTTTATATAATTTTTCATTATTGATTTAAATCAATATTTTATTTTAATCAATGAATTAACTTCTATTTGTAATAATTTCTAGCAGATTTACATTAAAGTGTATATCTTTAAAAGAATGTACACTGGTTTGTCATATACTGTATCCTTTGTGATCTACAGAATGTGTTGAAAGTATTCAAGTATATAAACGCACATATCTGAATAGTTTTAGCCGTTTCTGATGAGTTTTTCTCTCTAATGTTCTGCCGGTATCTGTGTTTTGAACAGAACTAATGTGTGTTCATTAACAGCCATTGAGTGACTGGATCTGTCAATCACTGCACTTACTTCACTGCTTCTTTTCTTTCAGTCTCGGGTGACTTCATGCTGAGAGACAATCATCTCACTTCATTAGACAAACACAAACAACACCGCACTCCCACCGGCACTGACAAACTCTAGCAGACACACACACAGACAGACAGACAGACAGGAGAGACAGACAGACAGACAGGAGAGGCAGATGAACAGTCAGCAAAACACACAAACAGACAACTAGACAGACAGACAGGAGAGAGAGTCAGCAAAACAGACAACTAGACAAACAGGCAAACAGAAATACAACATGACAGACAGCAAGACTGACTGCCCGTCTATCTGTCTGTCTAGCTGACTGTTCATCTATCTGTCTGTCTGTTTTACTGACTGCCCGTCTATCTGTCTGTTTTACTGACTGTAAGCAAGACCGTCTATCTGCCGGTCTTGCTGACTGTCTATTTGTTTGTTTATCTTGCTGACTGCCCGACTATGTGTCTGTCTTGCTGTCTATCTTGCTGACTATCCTTATGTCTCTCTGTCTGTCTATATTGTTGACTGTCTATCTGTCTGCCTTGCTGACTGTCCGTATGTTTATCTGTCTGTCTGTTTTGCTGTCTATCTGTCTTGCTAACTGTCTATCTTGCTGTCTGTCTCTCTAGCTGACTGTCCTGACTGTAGCTTTATTGACTGTCTGTCTGTTTTTCTGACTGTCTGTCTTGCTAACTAGACAGACAGAAAGAGAGACAGGCTGATCCAGGTGAGACGAATGCAGAGCCGCCTCTCGTCTGATCTGGAGCAGATCAATAATCTCCTGCCGCTAACACTCTGCACCTTCCAGCAGGGTGAGCCCATAGCAGGATGCATGCTGGGAAAAGCAGTTTCACGGATTAACTGATCATTATTTCCAAGCAAAAGTGGTCATTCTATCACTCTCATGGGAGAAAACAGCCAATCAGAAGCCGACAGAGTAAACCAGGCATTTAGACACTATGAAAACACATAATGAGTTTCAGTGCAAGAGTAAATGGGTGTAAATGACCCGCGTCCTGCATCAGCATTAGCTCTGCTGGACTTCATCTCTCAGTCTGTCAACCTATCAGTCTGAAGCATCACAGAAAACTCAGATCAACTTCACAATGCACACAGATACGAGCCTCAAAATCTTCTTTCCGCTTAATAGAATTTGGGGAAATAAATATATAGGGGTGTAATAATTCAGGAGGGCTAATAATTCAGAATTAAACTATATATACATATTCCCCATTGAGCAGCAGCTCTGGGAGCAACCGGTGGAAAGGGATCACTGAGTGTGTGTGTTTCCATGGAACATCGCACTGAGAATTTAAACTCTGTGTGTGTGTGTTCCTTACACAAGCAAGTTATTTTCCTTCGGCCTCCTGCACCTTAGCGACCCAATGTATGAGAAAGTGGCCTCAAGCTGCTTGAATGAAAAGAGGGAATCGAACAGAAGAGAGAGAAATTCAACAACCCCCCCTGCACCTCTTCCCAGCATGCTTTTGTGCGCCAGTGTGTGTATAACCACCAGTTCCCACATACTAGACCAGACCTAGGGAAGATTAATCTCCACTGACAACCTCGGCTGATCTCAGAGCAGTTTTCCTATGTTTTTCATTAGAGTCTGTCTATGTGCTGTACATAAAGATCTTCAGAATACTGCACATTGCTCAATAAAGTCAGCAAAAGGCACATTCGCATTACAAATAATGACTATATAAGCATTTACATTGATGCATGATGACTTTGTGTTGACTGTGTTTATCATAAGCACTTAAAAATATATATAATTTCTTTATAACAGTTTTTTATAAGCACAAAAAATGTATATAATATGTAATAAGTTTTATATAAATGATAATCAATAAATAAATATAAAAAAATATAATAAATGAAAAATATTAAGTCATCTGCCACTTCAACGCTCTTTAAAACAGGATGGATTCTAATTGGCTGCCAGTGTTTTTTATCATCAATCAACAGTGGGAAATACTTACAATATCATTATTCTTAAACTCTGCAATCCTTTTAAATTTAGACCGATTATTAAAAGTAAATCATTATAGCTCTCATTATAGTGTGCAAAGAAGCCCTAATTGGTTACAGTAAGGCACTAATTAGGGGACATTCACACAGAACATGCCTAAGCAGTTAATACAAGGTCTAGAGATGCTATTTCTTTTTAAGTTCCAGTTTTCTCAGTATAAGCCAATTACTTTGGCATATGTTTTACACAACTCAGCACTGGGAAATTCACAATAACTAAAAACCACAAACAACAAGAGTAAGTCAAAGACAAAAACGAGTAAAAAAATAAAGAATAAAAGAAAATAAAAACTTTTACTTGCTCATAAGCCAGTAAAATATTAAATAAAACCCATGGATGTGTTAAAATCTTTGTCAAAAAGCAAAGTATTTAATTTATATTTCAAAAACAGACAGATATGTAAGTAATGTAAGTATTGTGCATCCCTACTTTCCACCTTTATAATGGACCCTTTTCACATTTCCGGGTTTCTCTGCAGCAGAAGTCATCATAGTTGGTAAACTTAGAGCGCAGTGAATGGGAAAGTACAACTATTTTTACAGTCATATTTGCTGAAATAATAAAAGAAAAACTCCACGATGGTGTTATCAAGACTTTCAGAAAAAGGAAAAAAATTGTGTGAGACTGATAACGGCAGCCAGGGGAGAGAATAATGTCAAATTTACGGTCCTTCCCTATACACTCTGCATTAGAAACACCTCGCACACGCAGTAATTCATTTTATTTTTTGTAATTTGATGCAAAGATGATATAATACATACATAAATACATATAAATGTTCATACATACGTCTAAAGAAAAATCTAAATATAAAAAACTTTCAAGGATTTAAGATGCTGACGACCGTTAAACAGTATTTCAACAGTCTTGTGAAAGGCTCCATCATGCAGCCCAACTTTCCACCTTTATAATGGAGTCACAACTTGACTTAACTTCAGGAGAAAGTAGCTATGTTTCCATCCAAAAATGCGAATTAACTTTATGCGCAAAACTGGAATATCGCATAAAAGATGTGCGAATAAAGCAGCGTTTCCATCCAACGAGTCAAAGAGAACAAAATCGTCACTTCCTGATTAAATGGCGCCAAATATCAACAGTAAAAACGGAATTTGCTGAGGTAGGAGAAGCTGTGTCAATCTTTTCTTCATTTAATAAATGACTTGCGCCTCAGAAGGCAATGCTGACACGCAGTGGTGGCGTTTGAAGGCGTGAGACGCGGAGCACAGACGCTCTTAACAATTCTGGAGGTCATTAATAATATAATAGCACTAATACTGAAATGGTTAAGGCATTTTAGAATGACCAAAACAACATTTCAGATGTTTTACAATGTGCTCAGCCTGCTGGTTTGTCCATTCACACACACTTTCATCATCACATGATCTCTTATAACCAAATCACATGACCTTTTTTTAATGCGCATACTGGAATTTGTTCGGTAAAAGTGTTTCCATCGCAGTTTATGCGCATCTTTTCTTATCGAATAAAAAGTTTATCCTACTCAGTTATGCGCATAAATTTTTTATTCGCATTTTCAAAATTTATGCGCATCTTAGCGTTTCCATCAACCGATTTTTTTATGCGCATATCCAAAATGCGCATAAAAATAGGTGGATGGAAACGTAGCTAATGACAGAGAGATATGCTGCTGATCAGTTGAGCAGGACTGGCTGTGATAGGTTAACCAATAACTATGGCAAGATGTAAGTAATATAAGACAATTACGTATCGTGCAGCCCCACTTTCCACCTTTATAATGGAGTCACAACTTGATTTAACTACAGGAGAAAATGACATCAGTTGAGCAAGACTGGTTCTGATAAGTTAACTGATAACTATGGCAAGATGTAAGACAGTTAGGTATCGTGCAGCCTTACTTTCCACCTTTATAATAACGTTACTACTTGATTTAACTGCAGGAGAAAATGACATCAGTTGAGCAAGACTGGTTCTGATAGGTTAACCGATAACTATGGCAAGATGCAAGTAATGTAAGACAATTAGGTATCATGCAGCCCTACTTTCCACCTTTATAATATAGTCAACAACCTGATTTAACTTCAGGACAAAATTACATGAGGCTGATCAGTTGAGCAGGATTGGTTCTGATAGGTTAACCGATAACTATGGCAAGATGCAAGTAATATAAGACAATTAAGGCTACTTTCCACCTTTATAACGGAGTCAACAACTTGATTTAACTTCAGGAGAAAATGACAGAGAGGCTGATCATTTAAGCAAGACTGGTTCTGATAGGTTAACCGATAACTATGGCAACAGCAAAGGCGTTGAGGCCCGATGCTTAGAGCTCACAGGGTCGCACGGCACCCCGCTTATTCTCATTCCAGTCAGGAACGACCCACTTCACACACACCACCCTGGGAAAAACGGCCTCTCTAAAACACACACACACACATGCACTATACGTGTATGTCTGAATGTAGACAACACACCCCATGCACAAAATGCTTTCAAAAAAAGCATCAGAAAACAGCAGACGCAAGCCGCAAAGATTTCCAGAAAGGTTTTCACCTGTCACTGCCAGGAAGGGAGGAGCATGAGATGTATGCTGATAAGGAGGAAGGTAAAACACTCTCCGTTCAGCTCTTTTACTTGATCTCTCTCTCTCTCCGTCGCCCCAGAGGGGATGTTCACACACAGATGTGGGCCGGACTGATAAAAGCTGGACCACAGCAAACCTGTTTAAATGTTTTTACAGGGAGACGCTTTGAAGTTTGTACAGGAAGTGCACGCTTTCCTGAATAACAATGTCATTTACATCATCCCATCCAAGAGGTAAAGAAAAAACACCAAAAATATTAAAGGCTGAATCTCATGGAAACGGTTAGGAGCGTATGAAATTTCACTCTAAAAATCAATAGAAAAAAAAACATGTTAAGTTTCATATATCTGCTATATTATATATAATATCTGTTAAAAATATATAACATTTTAATGTAGAATTAAAATCTAAAACATTTTTATATATATATTAAATACAATTTGTAGCTTAACATAAAAAACAAATAACAATTTATTACATTTATTTATCTTTTCAGTATTTTTTATATTTTTTTGATAACAACTAATTGTATTTACAGGTAATCTATAATTGCTGTAATGCAAATTATAAATAATATTATATTAAATATTTTAAATAAAAAAATAAATAAAATAAACAATTTTGCATAACAGTAATTATAACAGCAAAACTACTGTAATGCAAAATAGTTTAATATAAAACAAATATTTCAAATGAATTAAAAATATTAATTTCAAAAGTAAATTAATTAGTTTTATCTCCAATATAAAAAATATCCAAAATTATTATTACTGTGTGTTTATTTTATTAACACGAAATATTATTTGCTTTCAATCTGTGGTAAAATTATATTTTTAGCAGGTTTTCTTGAGATTCAGCCTGTGGGCTTCAATCATCCTCTCCAACAACCAACACAGCAGAAACACTTTCATTACTTTTATATGACTCTGAGGTCACAAACAGCATCTGACCACAGATTTCCTGACACAGGAAGAGATTTCTGACAGTTTAAACCCAGACAGTGGAGTGACACGGTTCAGTCGGCCGCCGCTGAGCACCAACGAAGGCCTCAGACGGCAGAAAAACAGCATTTATCTCAGCCTTTCATCCCCCGGCGTACTTCAGAAATAACGAGAGAGCGAGAGCGACAGAGAGACGATGCTGGAGAGCAGGATCTGAGCGCACGTTTTTCTCCCAAGAAAAAAAACAAGCTCTTCCTGAGACCTTGTTTTAGCGTCAAAGTCACGGCATTACAGCGGCTCTAAGATTCAAGACAGAGGTTTAAAGTTACGTACCTGTAGTCTGAGGAATAGTTTGGTGTTTTTGTTCCTAATTCCACCTTTTTGCTTCCTCTCTCTTTTTATCTCTAGCTTTCTATATCCACTAGAGCCGTGCTAATGGTATCTGTGAGAGCGACAGACTGAATGCATATGTGTGTGTGTGTGGAGGGAGGGATTGTTTGTGTATTTGCGCTGAGGCAGCGAGCTGAAAGCCCAACTGACTCGTAATCACACACTCATTTATACAAGGTCACTGCAGGGACGAGAAAGAGAGACTGATGTTGAGAGACTTTCAGAGAGAAAATCAGGATGAAAATATGAAAGGAAACAAAAGATAAACACTTTTGTATAGTGCTAAAATCTGTGTGAATGGCCGCTTGTTTCCATGACTAAATAAAAAAGTTATTACTTATTAGTGATACTTTTTATTTATTAATTTCTGGGTTTTTATTCTCGGAAATGTTTAAAACTCACAATTCTTTTTCTCTCTCAAAATTGCATGATAAAAACTCATAGAAGTTTGTATTATTGCTAATATTTATATTATTTCTAGCAATTTCTTATTACTAATTTCTTTTGTCTTTGCCATGATGACAGTACATAATATTTTACTATTTATTTTTCTAAATATAAATTTACAATATTTTCTATAATTTCAAAGGCTTAACTAGGTTAATTTAGTTAGCTAGGAAAGTCTGGTTAATGAGGCAAGTCATTGGACAACAGTGGTTTGTTCTGTAGACAATCAAAAAAAATACTTCGTGAAGTTTATTTATAAACTAATTTCGAGAGGATCACGTGCTTATGATTGATCACGGCTGGTCCCGCATTAACTAATGCATGATTCATTAATGATTCCTAACTCACTATAAATAACCAGTTTCTTACTTCAGTTATCTTCGCCTTGAAGAATCCTCCTTCCACCTCTACTCCTCCACCTTTCCCTTACTCCTCCTATATTTCCCTTTATACGGTGGCTCAGTGGTTAGCACTGTTGCCTCACAGCAAGAACGTCACTGGTTCAAATTCTTAATCCAGTCCAAAAACATGCGTCATAAGTGAATTGATCAATCTAAATTAGCACTATAATCGAGCTCTTAACCAGCAGTATATCTCTATATAGCAATTTATAATCTGTCATCAGCTCTAAATAAGGAGGGAGTTCTCGAGATCTACCTGAGCTCAAACTCCCCTTTCGCCCTGCAAACGAAAGGGAGCCCCGGGCTCGATGATCTTATGAGCTCAGGGCTCTCTCCCAGGACAGCATGCCAAACTCGCTTTATAATCAATCATCAGCTAAGTGTGAACTCTTGAAAGGGGGTATAATAATATTGAGCTTAAAAATAATTAATGCACAAATTAATGCATACTTATTAATACAAGATCACTGCAGGGACGAGGAAAAGTGACTGATGCTGAGAAACACCACTGTCTGTCTGTCTTTCAGAAAGAAAATGAGGATGAAAGTATGAAAGGAAACAAAAGATGCAAGTTGAACACATTTGTATAGTGCTAAAATCAACACAACAGAGCAAAAACACATTCTGTGTGAATGGCCGCTTGTTTCTATCACTAAATAAAAAAGTTAATAGTGACTTTTTATCTCGTAATTTCTGGGTTTTCATTCTCATAAATGTGTTTAAAACTCACAATTTTTCTCTCAAAATTGCATGATAAAAACTTATAGAAGTTTGCATTATTGCTAATATTTATATAATTCCTAGCAATTTCTTATCACAAATTTCTTATTATGACAGTACATAATATTATTTTTTACTATTTATTTTTCAAGATATAATTTTACAATATTTTCTATAATTTCAAGGCTTAACTAGGTTAATTAGGTTATGTAGGAAAGTTTGGTTAATCAGGCAAGTTATTGGAGAACAGCGGTTTGTTTTGTAGGTAATCAAAAAAATTTTTTAAGTTGGCTAGTAATATTGATCTTAAAAATTATTTTAAAAAATGCTTTTATTCAGTAATTAATTCAAAGTCACATTTATTCATTCATTTTCCTTCAGCTTAGTCCCTTATTTATCAGGGATCGCCACAGCGGAATGAACCGCCAACTGTTCCAGCATATGTTTTACACAGCGGATGCCCTTCCAGCCGCAACCCAGTACTGGGAAAGGTCACAAATTAATGCACACATATTAATGCAAGGTCACTGCAGGGACGAGAAAGAGAGACTGATGCTGAGTCTTTCAGAGACAAAATGGGGATGAAAGTATGAAAGAAAACAAAAGTTTAACACATTTGTGTAGTACTAAAATCAACACAACGGAGCAAAAACACATTCTGTGTGAATGGCCGCTTGTTTTTATCATTAAATAAAAAAAGTTCATTGTGACTTTAAATCTCGTAATTTCTGGGTTTTCATTTTCAGAAATGTGTTTAAAACTCACAAGTTTGTATTATTGCTAATATTTATATAATTTCTAGCAATTTCTTATTACTAATTTCTTTTGTCTTTGCCATGATGACAGTACATAATATTTGACTATTTATTTTGCAAGATACAATTTTATATTTTCTATAATTTGAAGGCTTAACTAGGTTAATTAGGAAAGCTAATGGAGCAGTGGTTTGTTCTGTAGACAATCTTAAAAATACTTCTTAAAGGGGTCTAAAAATATTGAGATAAAAAATAATTACTCACTTTTTTTTCAATTTATTCACTCATTAATTTATGAATCATTAATTTATCACAAATTAATGCACACTTATTAATACAAGGTCACTGCAGGGACGAGGAAAAGTGACTGATGCTTAGTCTTTCAGAGAGAAAATGAGAATGAAAGTATGAAAGGAAACAAAAGATTGTAAGTTGAACACATTTGTGTAGTGCTAAAATCAACACAATCGAGCAAAAACACATACATATGAATCGGCACTTGTTTCCATCACTAAATAAAAAAAGTTTATTGTGACTTTTAATATTGTAAATTTTGGGTTTTTACCACTAAAAACTCATAGATCTGACTTTTTTCTTAAAATTGTGAGATTAGATGTCAAAATTATATGTATAACATTTTAAACTGAAAGTTTCTTATAACTAATTTCTTTTATCTTTGCCATGATGACAGTACATAATATTTTACTATTTATTTTGCAAGATACTAGTATTCAGCTTAATGTGTAATTTGAAAGCTTAACTAGGTTAATTAGGCTAACTAGGTAAGTTTGGTTAATTAGGAAAGTGATTGGACGACATTGGTTTGTTCTGTAGACAATCAAAAAAATCTTAAGGGGATAACAATATTGAGATTAAAAATGTATAGTGCTAAAATCAACAGAACAAAACAAAAACACATTCTGTGTGACTGGCCGCTTGTTTCCATCACTAAATAAAAAAGTTAACTGTGATTTAATCTCGTAATTTCTGGGTTTTTATTCTTGAAAATTGTGCTTAAAACTTGTGAAAATTGTGTTGTTGTTTTTTTTAAATTGCATGATAAAAAAACTCATGAAAATTGAAATGAAAATTCAAGTTTGTATTATTTCTAGTATTTATATTATTCCTAGCAGTTTATTATTACTAATTTCTTTTGTCTTTGCCATGATGACAGTACATAATATTCGACTTTTTATTTTTCAAGATATAATTTTCCGATATTTTCTATAATTTGAAGGCTTAACTAGGAAAGTTTGGTTAATTAGGCAAGTTATTGGACAACAGTGGTTTGTTCTGTAGACAATACTAAAAAATACTTCTTAAGGGGTTCTAATAATATTGGGCTTAAAAATTATTAAAACTAAATGCTTTTATTCACTCATTAATTCAAGACAACACATTAATGCACACTTATTAATATAAGGTCACTGCAGAAACTGTGAGAGTGCTGCTGAAAGACACCACCGTCTGTCAGAGAGAAAAAGAGGATAAAAGTATGAAAGGAAACAGAATATATTGCGTGAAATTAAACTTCACACTGAACTCCACCGTCTCAATGAAGTTTCCCTCTATGCACTATACGCTAACAGGTAATGTGATGTGGTAATGCATGAAACCATCCGTAAAACGGCGAGTATCATTGTACATTCCTGACTATACGTCTATACGTAAATGTAATTCTTTCCTGGGCTGAAACGCCGTGAGCAGAGTGCATACAGACAATCAGCTTACTCTGGTAAATCAGTTCTCATGTCTGAAAAGAGGCCAACAGCAACAAATGAGCACAAGAGAAACTCAAACCCAGCTAGCAGGGAACAGTCAGAACTTTAGCTAACATTCAAAAAGTTATGAACATTTTTCCTGTAAGGTTAGAAAGTTCACCCTAAAATTCCTGCCATCATTTATTCATACTTCACTAGCTGCAAACTATATGCCGATATTCAGTAACTCAATATTTCATGATAATAAACATGCACAATATTGATATCATTGGCACTTCAAAATGCAAATGATTTAAGACTTAATAGGTGATTTTTCAAACAAGAACATTTTCACATGTTAATCTGGCCTTCGACATTGACATTTTGGTGACTATAGGTCTTTTGTTCTTATTAATCTTAGCTGATGGTAATTTCTTAATATTTTAATAACGCATTAACATTCATTCATTCATTTTCCTTTGGCTTAGTCCCTTTATTCATCAGGGGTCGCCACAGCGGAATGAACCGCCAACTTATTCAGCATATGCTTTACACAGCAGATGCCCTTCCCGCTGCAACCCAGTAGTGGGAAACACCCATACACACTCATTCACACACATACACTATGACCAATTTAGCTTATTCAATTCACCTATAGCGCATGTCTTTGGACTGTAGAGGAAACCGGAGCACCCGGAGGAAACCCACGCCAACACGGGGAGAACATGCAAACTCCACACAGAAACGCCAACTGACCCAGCCGGGACTCGAACCAGCGACCTTCTTCTTGCTGTGAGGCGATGGTGCTAACCACTGAGCCACCATGCCGCCCACGCATTAACATCCAAAGTTAATATTTTTTTATTAACTATAATTTTATTAATAATAATAATTATATCTAATATATTTGAGCACATATGTACAGATTTGTAATTCCAATGGATGAAAAAAATCATTTAAAAAGCCATTTTTTGCAATATGTTGCATTTATGACATACTTTATTGATGTGAAATCCAAATATGAACTTGTATGTCATATATGTAATTTGCATATATCTGCATAGATCAGATTTCTAGGATAAAGCAAGGTAATGTACAAAAGCTGTCACTGGAGCAAAATGTACACATTTGTACCTACAGTAAATAGTCCATATTGGTACATTAATAAAGTTCCACCCCACTGACAGCTTTTATTTCTGAGAGTGTGTGTGCTCAATGACATTTAACTTGCTAAATACGGTCTAAACCATCAATCAGACATCATATAGTAGATTGTGTGCGTCAGTTTCTATCATCCTCATCATCTAGAGGCATTTGAGTATCAAGTATGAAACCAACAGGCTTTACAGAGTTAAACTAACCTCTAGCTTCAGTTTGAGCTGGTTTTGACCAGTCGAGAGCAAAAGCAATCGATGTCCAGCTCCATTAGTGACAGAAGCCTGAAGCGTGAAACTGTCACATTCAGAAACACTTCTAAAGCACATATAGATCACATTATGGTGATGTAAACACACATGGGGCCTTTAGACTACTAATGAGAGAAAGCATCTCTTAGTACATTCAGGCCTTTTTATGCCCGATATTAAGAGGTCAGTTGAGACACATTATTATTCCCACTTGGTATTAACATGCATTTAAATGCATCTCTTGTGATCAAATTTTGTCATTTCATTACGCTTTATATCACTCTTCCTGGACTGCTCAGAGCAATGCACAATTATAAATAAATGATCAAACATGTCATATGGCTTGCATGTAATTTCTCATGCCACGCAGACAAAAGGTCTGTTTTGTGGCTGTGATCAGACTGACAAAACTACATCTTGATTACAGGTGTAAATGGGGTGTTTTTATTAAGAAGATGTATAAACACTAGAGCTGCATGATATTGGAAAAATCTGGCTGTCAGGTGTCTGTTCCATGTTGTCGTCATGTGATCCCTTTGTTCTG
>CAIGQV010000366.1:1039997-1054938 GCA_903798115.1 Danio jaintianensis | reverse complement strand
GTCTGTCTCCTTCATGGTCCAGTATTGTATTGCCACAGTGTGTTGTCTATGTTCCCGTGTCTCCGTCTTCCCATCTTCCAGTGAGTGTTTATGAATAAATCTTCGTGTTTGATAACTCCCGTGTTTCGTGCCTTTGTGTGCAGAGCGCACCGTGACACTGGCATTGCGATGTTTTCTTTTGCTGCGATATGAATATAATTTTTATCAGATGATTTGAATAGCGCTATATTTGGAAAGATTTCTTTAATTTAGATCGACTGGGATGATCAAGTCTTTTTCTATGCGTTGCGTTTGCATAAAATATAATAAATTACAAGCATATATAAATACAACAGAGCAAAAATAAAACAAATAAACAGTGCTTTATGGTGTTCTGAGGTGTCTAATAGTATTCAAATATAGAAAATGAACAATCAAACGTAAAATAACATGGTCAACATTGAATAAATAATTTTATGCAATAATATTTAACTATCTTTTAATCTTTAATAAATAATCTAATCCTGCGACGTGACTATTGTGGATACATACATTGCAATATTGATGCTCAAATGATATATTATTCAGCCCTAATAAAAACTATGAAACACATACAAATATAAATGTGGGGTTAATCACCTAACCCTTGGTCTAAGAAAATAGATATCAAAATATGACACACAACCTTTATAACGTGAGATATCTGCACACAGCTGCAACTAATCTTTCAACGTACACAAACCCCTCAGGCCAGAGATGTACTGCATACACATAAACATGCGTCAATGTTTAGCCAAAACACGTGAACACAGAGCTTGTGCTGCTGCCAGTGAATCTGATGGGTTACAACCAGAGCCAGACAGAATCCGCTGACTTTTTTCCCTATTTCTACACACAATTTTGTAAAATAAAAAAAAATTAATATGGAACAAATTTTTTAAGTGTAGGAGCTAAAAACCTAGCACATAAAATAAAAAATAACACATAAATGTAAAAAATATTGTCAAATTACAATTAGAACCACTTGTTTGAAAAAAGAGAGAAAATATTACTTTACAAATGGTATTGTACATAATTTATCTAAACAACTGCATATTATTCAATAAGATTACTAAAATTATTATATACAAACTGAATAAATATATTTACACGCATTTACAAATAAAAATAAACAGTTTAATTGATGAGCTCAAAAATATGTGGATTTCTGTGCGCACAGATTCTGTGTGGGTCTAGTTGTAACCAGAGTTGGTTATTAAGACATTATATGCAATCTGAATTATGCAATCAGATTACAAAAATCAAGTACTTGTAATTAGACTAAACTACTTTTTAAATACTAATAATCATACTAGTAATTTTTTTAAGTATTGCACGATTACATATTATTTACATAATAGCAGTAAATGGTTTCTATTTTAAATGTTTATATTTTTCATAGTAATCCTGCCACTTCTATGCATTTGTGAATGTATTTGCAATGTTTGCTGTTTTTCATTAATACTGTCATCTTCCAGTACTTTTTAGGATGAAATATTTGATGTCGCAGTGATATTGCTGTGAATTCCATGCTTTTCAATATTGTTTTTTACAATTTTGCTGTTTTCTAAATGTATTATTTTTGAAGCAAATGCTTTAAAGTCATAAGATGTGATTGTGTTTTCCTGTTACTATCAGCAAAGACTAACAGCGAGGTATATTAGTGTAAATTTTGTGAAGCATTAACTCTTCCTCATTGCACTTTAAACAGAAGCTGTTCAGGCTCTTGTTGCTGATAATGAATGAAGATATATATATATTTTTTATTTCCATCTGTTTAAATAGCACAAAATTATCCTACTTCAGTATATGTGACATCAAATAACATTTAGCACAAAAGAAAACCAAAAGCACTCAGATTACCTTTCATAAATGTGTAATCTCAGAGATTATATTACTGACTACAAATTCTGTCATGTAATTTGCAATCATTAACTGTGAAGGTTAAAACAACAACAATAAAATGAGTAGTTACAAATTCCCTAACCTCAACGAAAGATTGCAGAAGGAAGAGCTAAACAAAACATCTGTAATGAACACATCAGTCCAGCTGGAAAATCCATCTGTGATCCCACCAAGAGAAAAGAAACACACACACACACACATACAGCGCAAGAAGACAATCACTTCAATATGAAATATTAATACAGCCAGTCGGGGACGGAGACGCGCTCAACACCTGCAGAAACACGTATCTTCTTCCTCCTCTTATTTCCTGCACATGAATAATACACGTCCATCTGCATCCCTCCATCTCCCTTTCTTTTCCTCCCTATACATTTCCTTACTTTCTGAGGAAACCCCAGAGCGCTCAAGGTCATGTCACACAAACCTCTGATCTGAATACGGCCTCTGTTATTTACGATGAAGCCGGCCGTCGGCCCTCAGCCTTGAGTGCATCTGATGAAATGAAATGAAATCTCGAATTCATGCCGCTACGTCCAACAGACGGCCGCTGAACGCTATAGAAACACAAACACATCTACATTCACATCAACCAGCTCAAACTGACTTGGAGTGCTACAGAAATATCAGTGCTTCTGGTGATCTTTTATTTCTCTCAAATGTCTGAAGCAACATCTGATGAGCTAAGTGATCGTGCAAAAATTTAAAAAGACATGCGCTATAGGTGAATTGGGTTAGCTAAATTGGCCGTAGTGTATGTGTGAATGAGAGTGTATGGGTGTTTCCCAGTGATGGGTTGCAGCTGGAAGGGCATCCGCTGCGTAAAACATATGCTGGATAAGTTGGCGGTTCATTCCGCTGTGGCGACCCCAGATTAATAAAGGGACTAAGCCGAAAAGAAAATGAATGAATGAATGAGCCAAGTAAATGTGGAAAAATCACTCCCTGACAGTAGATGGTGCTTAATGAAAAACAAAAGTATCCCGATACGCAAGGTGGTGCCGTACAACTTTAGACTTCTGACACTTCTTTTTTTGCACAGAAGAAGAAAGACAGTATTTACATGCTTGCTAAAATCATTATCTTGCCAAAAAAAGTAATTAGCCATTGCCAACATTACAAAAACACATCTACATTCTCATGAACCAACACAAACCCACTTGGAGTGCTACAGAAATATCAGTGCTTCTGATATTTTATTTCTCTCTAATGTTTTAAGCATCATTTGACTTTTAGGATTTACTGCAATTGTGCGGTTTCGAATATTTAATTCAAAGCACATTTGTTGTGATATGTCCACACTAAAGCCTAGCACACACTGGGATGAATATTGCTTGCAAATATTGACATTTTTCGAGACATTTTCGATGTTCATGGCCAAGCCTTGTTTAATGGCGATGAGCCAAGTGAATTTGAAAATAGATGGCGATTATTCATTCATTTTCTTTTCGGCTTAGTCCCTTTATTAATCTGGGGTCACCACAGCGGAATGAACCACCAACTTATCCAGCATATGTTTTACGCAGCGGATGCCCTTCCAGCTGCAACCCATCACTGGCAAAACATCCATGCACACTCATTCACACATACACTACGGACAATTTAGCCTTCCTAATTCACCTATACCACATGTCTTTGGACTTGTGGGGGAAACCGGAGCACCCGGAGGAAACCCACGCCAACACGGGGAGAACATGCAAACTTCACACAGAAATACCAACTGACCCAGCCAAGGCTCGAACCAGCGACCTTCTTGCTGTGAGGCGATCGTGCTACCCACTGCGCCACCGTGCTGCCCTAGATGGCGATTAATGAAAAACTAAAATATCCCAATACACGAGGTTTACACTTCTGACAATCGCTTTTTTGCACAGAAGACAGTATTTGCGTGCTTGTTAAAACCATTTAAAGGAAGCCAAGTTGTGTTTTATTGCCACTTCAGCAGCTCAAGCTACATGAAAAATAGATCCAACCTCATTGGTTGGCCAGTTTTTAAGGCAGCGTATCAAACAAAAAAACACACAAAGGCATTTTGTGATTTAAATTACACTTTGTGCATCGGTGTGCAAACTCATATTAGCGCCCTTTGTTTACTCACGAGGAATTGTCCGAGTGTGCATGAGCCTCTATACATTTTTGTTTAAAAACAAATAATAGACAACTTTTTTCTAGGCAACGAAAACATAAATTTTTGAAAACTCTCTCCAAAGTAGATTAATTTGAAGCCTCTTGTTTCCATGTCTCGGTGTGGACTCTGAAAATGGAAGCTTTAAAAACGATTATGCATTTTTATGCATATTTTCATGTGACCAATTGAGCTAAAATGATGGAGAATATTGTACAGCAGATGTTTTGGCTGCTATCCGTTTGTACAGCATTGTTAAATATTAATGTCAGTTTGTTCAAGCTCCAGATTGCTTTTCTTCGAAGCACACAGAATGTTTACTCAAAGCTGTTGTTTCGACACATCTCCCATTCTATATCCTTGCTTGCTTTAGCAACTTAATACTCCTGTGTTCAACTGCACTTTATTTCAATACAATCTTTATTATTTTAGTTTGATAATAATCATGGTTTCAAACATTTTAAAGATTTTGACTATTGCATTGGTAAAATTTAACCTCACCATGTCTTAAAAAGCATAATATTCTGATATATACATAAACATTTTTCAGTTTGGTGGCTTTACACAAGGTTCATACACATTTTTACTACTAAATTTCCATGACTTTTCCATGATTTTTCCAAGACTTTCAAGTAAATTTTCATGACCTAATGTTTCATGCAATGTCTACATGTGTGGTAAAAAACAATACATGTTAAAATTTATTACAGCATATCGTAAAACACGCAACAATCTATTTAGTTTCAGCTTAAATTTATCTATGTAAAATTGATTTAGATAACGCTTACACCGCACTAATAATGTGAGAGTATGTGATTGGCCAAGGACAGAAACGAAGAAAAGACAACTAACCTATATTCAAGATCACAGATATCTGTTTTCCATTACTTTTCCAAAACTTTGTGGGTTTTTCTTATTTTCCAAAACTTTTCCAGGCCTGGAAAATGCCATGTCAAAATTCCATGACTTTTCCAGGTTTTCCATGACCGTATGAACCCTGTTAACATCAGCAATGGAAACTAATGTTCAGAAAAAAGATCAATAATAATGATCAGCCTGAGTCTGTTGCACAATATCATTAATTAGTCTAAATATAGATTGTTCACGTTTGATGCTGCATGACTTTTATAACCTCAATTCTGACTAATCAAAGCCTAAACTCTTCATAAAGAAACTTAATCTACTCTCTTTCTTCTCGCATGTATTTATGAGCCATGTTTGTCTTTTTGAGCTCAAAATCTCATTAGTGTAGTACACGAGCGCTTCAGAGCTCAGAAAGTGCACAAACATGAGCTAATAGTTTTGCATAATTTAGTACAATGCTTGTAACAATAAATAGATTGCTTCATTTTCTCCCTGTCTAACATAATTTGCTTTTTATTGTAAACGTGTATCCGCTACCTGGTTGATCAGATTGTGGCCCGTTCATTCGTCATGTCATTCTTACAAAGAGCGATTAAAAACTACTCAACAATCAAATTAAACTCCAGGCCAAACACACACCGCTTTGATTCTTCTTGTTATTAAAAGTAAGTTGGATAATGAAAGGAGGAGTAAAACCTTTCAAAAATGACATCCCCTAAAATCCTCTTCCAAACTTTGAATCTTCATTCACCCAAAAAACAATCTACAGGCCGTCAAGCTTGTCCATGTGATGCCAGATTCAAAATAATTGGAAAGAAGTGTGTGTGTGTGTGTATGTGGGGGTGATTGAAAAAACCCTCCAAGCGGTTCAAATATTAAAACCACAAGGCGGCTGTTGCTTTGCATATTTCACTGCATGTGCTCAGAAATCTGCTGTTTTCCACTGATCCAAAGAAAAACCAAGTCAAACTGAGAGTTTAAAGCACTCTGTAGAAACACACACACACACACAGTGACAACTTTAGGGGCCATCCCATAAACAACATCAGTGACATACTATTGATTTCCAGACAGTCATTTCCACTCATTCCTCGTGCTGTAAAAGCAAGCAAAAACTGAGCTAAAATACTTATAAAAGAAGTCAATGTGGAAAGTGTGCCAGAGGGTTGAAAAGCAGATCTTCGTGTTCAAGAACTTCCATGAATTATTCAATAAAAACGTGTCTAAATCATCGTGTTGAGGTGGGAATTCTAGGTGTATGAATTTCTGCTGATGTAATTCCAGCGTGTTGCTCCATATAAACAGTGTTTTACTGATAGTTGCGTTATGTTACTCGAGACATCTTGGCACGTACAGTGTGAAAGTTCACTTGTTCACAATTAAAGTTTTATAATGTTATATAATAAAACCAGCTACATTATATACAACAACTTTATCAAAAACGTAAGCTAGAGTAAGTTTTCTAAAAATCACTTTCAGCTTTAATACATTGTTACTGGTTGCAGAAGTGATTTCTGAGTAAATAATGTGTGCACACACATTCAATAAAAGTCTTGCGTGTCCACAGAAATTAACTCAAAATAGCTTACGGATCATTTATTACACCATGCTGTAAACACTTTTTGGGGCTAAGCAAAAATTCTCTTTAAATGCAAATGAGCTGTTTCAACTAGGGCCTGTTATTCCTGCAAATACTAACAAAAGCTGCATGTTTTAAAGCCTTTTTCATATTAATTGGAATGTTTTAGTAGTTTGATAGCTTTTATTATTATCATTATTTTTAAAATCACCAAAAAAAACTACCTACAAAAAATCCTTTTCATAGGTTTCAAAGCCTCGTCAGATTTTCTTTTTTATCCTATTTTTAAAGTTTTAATTTAAAAAATATATAATTAAATCTACTTTAATAAAACTAATAAAAAGCAATCACTAAAAGAAGCATCTGTATGTGTTTTAAAGCCTTGTCATATTTTCTTGTACATTCTAATTTTAAAGTTTTAATAATCTGATTGTTTTTGTTATGTCTTTTTAAATTAAAACTACTTTAAAAACTAATAAAACTACTACAAATCAATTCCTAAAAAAACACTGTATGTGCTTTAAAGCCTTGTCATATTGTCTTTTTCATTCTAATTTTGAAGTGTTCATAATTTGATTGCTTTTTCATTTTTAAAATTAAAACTACTTGAAAAACTGCTAAAAAGCAATTACTAAAAAACACTGTATGTGTTTTAAAGCAGTGGTCTCCAACCACTAGGCCCTGATCAATTGGTACCAGGCTGCACAAGAAATCATTCATTATTTTCATTTTATTTATTATCTGAGTCTGAACAATCTTTTATTTTGAAAAATCTTTTTTTTTTATATCCATTTATATATTCTCTCGCTTACATCTCGGTCACTTGAATGCCAAAATTTAACCCACAAGCAGCAAAATGAGTAAGAAACAGACGTCTTTGGTTTCTTTGCGAAGGGAAAAAGGCCCAGTGAAGGACCCACAAACTGCCAAGGAATGGATCTGCAACCCATTTGTCAACAAATCAGGTAAATCCAGCATGTCTGTGCAAGAAGATCAACTGCTGGAGATCGCAAATGACGGCGGCCTTAGAGGCCATTCGCATATTGTATCTTTTTTGAGCACAAATTTGTTATTTCCAATGGAGGCGCACCTCTTGCGTGCATCACTCGTACTTTCCAGGCGCACCTAGTTAAAAACATCTCTTTTCAGAATGCCGTGAGCGCACTGCAAGTCAGGTGACAAGAACTTACCTATTTCTCAGACAAACACAGAACACCCAAACACTGCAGTGCTTTTTAATTTTCTCCATAAATAAATTTGTGTCAGGGATGCAGCAAGGTTTTGTCAGCTTGACATCCTCTAAGAAAAAGGATGCCTAGCAATCTACATACATACACTCCACCCCCCATATCCCCTACCCCCAGGGCCGTGGTAAAAATGTCAAGTGTTGACCGGTCCGTGGTGGTAAAAAGGTTGAGGGCCACTGGTTTAAAGCCTTGTCATATTATCTTTGTCAATCTAATTTTAAAGTTTTAATAACTTTTTTTTTTTTTTTTTTTAACTACCTTACTTTACACATTAAGTAGTTTTTTTGTTCTCATGTAAATGTATGTTGATGTATAAATGTTTAGATATTTAGTTTTTGTATTATTCTGGTTGAGAACCACTATTATGTACTGCTGAAATAGTGCAACTACAGTGACTTGAGTAGGAGAGAGAGGCCTGGACGAGATCCCAATATCCCATTACTGAGCTGAGCCGCGTATTTCCCTGATCTCAGTATGAAATGCTATTAAACTGAGTTGGATTACACAGCAGACGGGTGTAATCTCTAATCTAACCTCAGCGCTGCCCACATAATCCTGCATAATCTGCCAGGATTACAGACAATAAAAACTTGAATCTCTTTAAACACTACTTTAAACTTTGAGCACACTTCTCAGAGCTCGTTATGAATTGCATGCATTATTAATCTGAATATATTAGCTCTTATAAATTTAAATGCTTAGATGCACAAGGATTGTGCATTAATTTCCATGGAAACCCGAGCCTGACATTCGAACTCAATAACATGATCTTTTCCTCCCAAATGAGTTCCTTAATGAGGAGGAGGAGGATTTCATTTAATCCGGTTATATATTAGCAAAGTCGACATAAAGTTGCTCTTTTATTTCATTAAAGCCGCGGGAATTTTTATTGCAGAATATCTCTCCATTATCAGATTCACCTCTAGTGTTATACACAATAATGGATATGAAAGACTAAACCTGGAGATACACGCAATTGCAAGGCAAACATGGAAGGAATAATTGATGATAGGTTGTTGAAAATAACTCCTACCCGAGGTGACGCTGTAATTGCTAAGACACATTGTTCAGATAGATTACTTGAAGGCATATTTCAAGGCATATTTTGCATTAAGAAATGAAGTGAAATGTCATGATTTTTTTGTTGCTATGCTATATTGATAAAGACTTTACATCATCCATTCATTTAATATATATTTCTGCTAATTGCACAACACAAAGCAATGCAGTGCAAATTTCAGCATACAGGTTAAAACCAAGTAGATAATTCCTCCATAATTATGAAGAAATATTATGATAAATTCAATATACATTGTGCCCTATTTATTTTATACACTGTATACTTTTTTATTTTTGTTTCATACATTGTAAACATATGTATATTTTATACATCAATGTACATTGTGCCCTATTTTTGGTAATGTTTTTTAATATAAAACGTTAAACACAGTCATTTATTAAATGCGAGCAAGACTGAGAAGTGCACTTGAACAGTCTTTGATAAATTAAATATGAATACAATGTAATCAAATGCAATGACATTCTATGGCTGCTTTTGATCTGCAAATATGCAGCAATATTTTTTTACTCTGTATTTCTCTGTTGATTTCCTTTACAAATATCTAAACATTCTTTAAATCAAGATAAATTTACACAGAAGGAATATGACAAAATATATTAAATCTTGTTTTATGAAAAGCTGATGACAGTTTGAGTTTGAGCTTAAAACACTAATATATCTGCGACTAGGGTAAGATAAATACAGTGGTCCCTCGCTATAATGCAGTTCACCTTTTGTGGCCTCGCAGTTTCAGATGTTTTTGTGTGCAATTTTGAATGTTTTTTTTACAGTGCATTGTCTTCTGCGTCCTGACTGGCTGTAGACCATTGTCAATCAATCTCCTCAGTGCCGCATCTCCTGTACAGTACAGAATGCGTTCTGCGTCCTGTACAGAGGAAGCTGCTAACCATTGCACAAAAATCTGGACATGCTAAAGTTAGAAGTTACGCAGATGTAGGGTGCCATTACAGAATAAAAAGTTACGCGGCTGTGGTGCCATTACGGAATAAATAAATCTTCAGTTTGTTACATAAAGAAGGAGGGAAATAACATAAGGACGACAGCAGCAATAAGTTTCAACAAAGATGCAAAAAGGGTTGTAACTGTCCACAACAAGACCATCGAAAGGATTGCAGGAATAATGTTAAAAAAAGTCCATAAAGTGTGTAGTGAGGGGTTTCTTCATTGTATTTAAAGTCTGTTGTTCTGACCTGATCTTATTCTAGTAGTAAGCATAAGCTTTTTTTTTTTTTTTTTGCTTTATCTGGTTCATCTTAGAACAAACAGAAAATAATATCTCTGTAAATACAATATAAACAATATAGACTTATATAGGCATCTGATATTTGGCAATAGATGTAAATTATATATACGACAGTTAATCTTTTTGTTTTCTCAGATATAGAATTACACATTTATGTATATATATGTATATATACAGTGCTCAGCGTATATAAGTACACCCCTCACAAATCTATCTTTTAATATCATATTTTTAATAGGAAGCTATACAATATATTTGTGCATATACATTAGATTAGTTAGTACGATCGGTCCAAACTAACAGTCCAAAAACTAGTACACCCAAATTTATACGTTATTGAAAAATATTAAATACCAATTTTAAAAAGAGGAAAAATCGAGAGAAGCAAAAAAATTGAAAAATTTTGGTGAAATTTTGTAGGTTGTAATTTCTTTTTTTGCAATATTTTGCTTGAATTTAATTGTATTATCTTTCAATTTCTAAGTATGTTTGGTGACTAAAATATTATTTTAATAAATATATCTATATATATACATGTATTATATATATATATATATATATACACATATGTACATATTTAAATAGTCATTTGCATTAATTAGAAATATATGTAAAATCATATGCATATAAAAAATTATAAACATATAAAAAACCTAATTATGAACTTCTGTTACATAAATAATTTGCATTTATTCCATGCATCACATTTCTATATAGGATGTACCTATGGGTTCCTGCTGCATGAACATACACTCACTGCGATATAAAGAGTCATGGATACAACCTTCACCACCCCAATCCCCAACACAAACCAAACGATCAACCCGCCTACTTCCTGTCTGCCAGACGCACAAACATCACTGCTTATCACAATCAGAGCCCGCAGTTTCCATGTATGGAACCAACAGACATCCAGCAATGCAGGACACGATCAATGAGTGCTCACAGGGCAAGGTTTTCCCTTTAAAGCCCTCCTATTCCTCTTTCTCTCATACATTATGAAGGGAATCTCAGGGATGATTTGCTGCCTGTCAAATCTATTAAGATGAATAAAGTCACTATAAAATAAAGAATTACTCACGAGAGCCTGAGGAGGATATTAGCTAACACTTCTTACTCGGTTTCTAATCTCCCGAACAATAAAGCCGTGTTACATCACGTGGGAAAGTGGATTATAAACACTCATCATTCCCTAATCGCTGCGTCTTTTAAAACGATACATATTTGCTCAAAATAATCGGTGCTTTACAATGATTCTCTTCACAGCACCAAGAGATATGAGAAGATAGAAATACAGTTTCAGTTTGGAGGAAAGTATCAGTAATATAGGGAAAAGAGGATCATATTTCATATAAAAAGTCAAAAGAAATAAACTTTAGTTTACAAAGCCACACACACACACACACACACATATATATATATATATATATATATATATATACATACACAATAAGAAAAATATTATGCATTTTATATAAACTTATTTTGCATTATTGTAAATATCAGGCTTCATACACATTTTTACTACTAAATTTCCATGATTTTTCCAAGACTTTCAAGTAAATTTTCATGGCCTAATGTTTCATGCAATGTCTACATATACATGGTAAAAGAAAAACAATGCATGTTCAAATTTATTACAGCATATCGTAAAACACGCAACAATCTATTTAGTTTCAGCTTAAATTTATCTATGTAAAATTGATTTAGATAACGCTTACACCGCATTAATAATGTGAGAGTATGTGATTGGCCAAGGACAGAAACGAAGAAAAGACAACTAACCTATATTCAAGATCACAGATATCTGTTTTCCATTACTTTTCCAAAACTTTGTGGGCTTTTCTGATTTTCCAAAACTTTTCCAGGCCTGGAAAATGCCATGTCAAAATTCCATGACTTTTCCAGGTTTTCCATGACCGTATGAACCCTGAAATATATATTTCATACACACAAATACAGCATGTAGCATCATTTGTTAACATTTCTTAGCATTTTCAACATTTACAGCTACAGCTTTTGATAATTAAATTTTGTAAAATATTGTTGTTGGTATGAAGCGAACATGAACTAACAATGAACAGTTGTTAATAAATACTGTAACAAATGTATTTCTCATTATTAATTAATCATAGCTAAATACATCACTTATTACAAGTTACCAGTTTTATAAATAAAAAATATTGTTAAATAATTATAGATATGTTCCTTTATTTCTTATTAAAATAATTCAAAAATTAATTTCATATATAAATTTAAATGGTATATACCAGGGGTGCCCAAACTTTTTTCGTATGAAGGGCCAAAAATAAAATATCATTGACAGCTGTTGGCCAAAGATAAATATACCAAACAATTTTACATTAAAATTGCCATGGGTAATTTCATAACTCATTTCATAATATTAAAAAATAAATAGAAAACTTTACTTTGAGTTGTGGGCGACGCGGTGACGCAGTGGGTAGCACAATCGCCTCACAGCAAGAAGGTCGCTGGTTCGAGCCTCGGCTGGGTCAGTTAGCATTTCTGTGTGGAGTTTCCTCCGGGTGCTCCGGTTTCCCCCACAAGTCCAAAGACATGTGCTATAGGTAAATTGGGTAAGCTAAATTGTCCATAGTGTATGAGTGTGAATGAGTGTGTATAAATGTTTCCCAGTGATGGGTTGCGGCTGGAAGGGCATCCGCTGCGTAAAACATGCTGGATAAGTTGGCGGTTCACTCCGCTGTGGTGACCCCTGATTAATAAAGGGACTAAGCCGAAAAGAAAATGAATGATACTTTGAGTTGTATTAACTAATGCAGTATAACTTTTTTAATTAGAACTTATTGCAATAAAAACATAAACAATCACATTTATAACACTGTAGATTTCAATGCCCAATACACTAGTCAAGCAGAATCTGCCTTTGCCTTAATTTGCTAACCAAAGTCTCTGTCTTGTCCTCTCTCCGTCGTATGTTTAAACTAAATCTGATTAATTTACACCATTTACATTAAAACATTTAATTTCAGATTGTTTTTTGTAGCTTAACAATAAAACAAACAAATATAAGGTTACATTACATTTGAAATGACAATCTCTAAACCATTTTCGCATGGCATGGGGGGCCAAATCAAAGGTTACCATGGGCCAACTTTGGCCCACGGGCCCTAGCTTGGGCATATATACATATATATATATATATATATATATATACATACATATATACAGTGCTCAGCATATATAAGTACACCCCTTACAAATCTATCTTTAAAATTCATATTTTTAATAGGAAGCTATACAATATTATATTTGTGCATAGACATTAGATTAGTCAGTACTGAAGCCAAATGTGGAGCTTATCTAACAAAATAACTCACGATAACGATCCAAAAACTAGTACAGCCAAATTTATATGTTATAGAAAAATATTAAATACAAATTTTAAAAAGAGGAAAAATCAAGAGAAGAAAAAAAATAGACAAATTTAGTTGAAATTTTGTAGGTTGTAATTTCTTTTTGCAATATTTTGCTTGAATTTAAATGCATTTTCTTTCAATTTCTAAATATGTTTGATGACTAAAATATTATTTTTAATAAATATATCTGTTTAATAAATCTTTTTTGTTTAAATGCACCAAAATACATTGTCTATATTCACTGAGAAATGGAGAAAAATATTCATTTTCAAAACGGGTTGTACTCAATTATGCTGAGCACTGTACCTATATTTTTTTTATTGTACAGTAGAGTTTTAAAGCGTTCCACCTACATTTATTTAAAATAATTCAATTTTTATAACTGGGCTGGGGGAGCGTAGTTTATGACTAATAGGTTTCATTTTCTTTATGCAAAATGTATCCTAAATTATAATTAAATTTAATCATTTACATATTCTTCTTTTTTCATTTCAGGGTGAAACACGACTCCGACTTGTCTAAGAGATTCAGCCAATATCTTAAATGACTTACCGACAGGAGTAAATAGGTTTGGGAGTTTTTAAATCGCTCATTTTAAGATGAGAGATGAATCTGATCTACAGAGAGAATGAGTCTGGTCTGCGGAGAAAAATATGAGACATTTGTGTAACTTTAATAAAGTTCCTATGGCCCGCTGCTCTGCGCTTTACGCTGTAATTGCTAGATGAGGCATCCCTGCTTTGCATCCCAGCGGATCGTGTCTATATCTACCCACACGCGGGGAAACGGTTGCCGTCTGGTTACCTGAGCAACGAGTTTCCACCATCCCTCCATTCATCACCATACACTGCAGTGTGATCTCAATCACACGCTTTACCCAGCCATCTTCACACTGCACAAACACATGCTGGAACTCTGTGTTCTCATGTTCAGACTGCCACTGGTTGAACAGAAAGGGTAAACATGTCAATCAAAATGCATTATGGGAGCAAGCAGTTTCAGTGTAACCTTCTGTTCCATTAAATTTGCAACTGGAAAAAAGTTTTATTGTGTAATACTTTTAACAATACTTGGACCTGCTACCACCAGAAACAATAAATGTATCCCAATTCACATACTTATGCACTATTACAATAATTTGTAGCATAAAAAGCGTAAGTAGCTGTTGATGAAAGAGTGAAGAGGAGAAGCTGCTGATGAGGGAATGAAGAGGAGCTGCTGATAAAGAGGAGGGGCTGCTGATGAGGGGGTGGAAAGGAGGAGATGCTGATGAAGAGGAGGAGCTGCTGCTGAATAGGAAAGACTAGTGATGAAGAGGAGTGAAGATGCTGATGAAGATGAGGGGCTGGTGAAAAAGAGGAGGAGCTGCTGATGAAGGGATGAAGAGGAGGAACTGCTGATGAAGGGATGAAGAGGAGGAGCTGCTGGTGAAGAGGAGGAGCTGCTGATGAAAGGATAAAGAGGAGGAGCTGCTGATGAAG
>CAIGQV010000366.1:1027733-1038068 GCA_903798115.1 Danio jaintianensis | reverse complement strand
AAAGAGGAGGAGCTGCTGATGAAGAGGGGCTGTGACAAAGAGTTAAAAAGGAGGAGCCGCTGATGAAGGGAGGAGCTGCTGATGAAGCGATAAAGTGGAGGAGCTGATGATGAGGAGGAGGAGCTGATGATGAAAGGAGGAGCTGCTGATGAAGGGATAAAGAGGAGAAGCTGCTGATGAACAAATCTAACAATTTTCATCTGGCAAATAAATGTGGGTGAAAAAAGTGAAACAGTGATTTGAGCCTTACCCACTGAAACATATATGGACTGTTTTCACTTGAGCTTGAAAGCAATTTTCTTTAGGAAAAAAAGATTTTTTGCAGTTTTGTTTGGTGCCGCCAGTGACACAGAAATTGCTTACAGCAGCTTTAAGTATAATTGCATGTGTATGTATTTGTGCTTATGTGTTTTTGTGTCCGTTCTGAATTCATCACTCTATACGGGATTGTGTGAAATGTTACATCTTCAGAGTGACAGCTTTACAGTACCAGCTGACTGCTGCGGATCGCTGCGAGCATGAGATCTGGAACCCAATCTTCATGTGCTCCTTGAGACCCTGTTCACTTCTCTATCCTGCCAGCACAGAACATGCATTTCTCTATTTTGTCTGGAAAGAAAAAAAACCCAATCTGAGGCATTTCTAGGTACAATTTAATCTCACGAACAGCCTACAATACTCTGGTTTACACATTTTTTAAAAGACAGGTAAGATTGCAGTGGCGAGCGCTTCAGCTCAATTGCACTGCTGTCATCTCTGGTTTTCTGGATTGATGTTATGCTTTTAACAAGCAAAATTCAGGAGCTTTATATGCAGTTGAACATTTGAGATTTGGTCCTAAAACTAAACTCAAATAATCAACACCCAAGAATGAAGTTGCATGCTCTATATCAATGCATTTAAAAATGTATACTCAGCTGCTGACATATTTAATTGCATCTTAGAGAAACAATTGAGCCATCAAGAAATTTCAGATTTTTTCCCTATAATTACCTGAACAGAATTAGACACGAATGTGTGCCTTTTTTAAAGTAATCCGTTTCCCACAACCTAGACAGATGCACCTGCATATCAAGAGCTCTTTCAAAAAACTTTCTGTCTTTGCCCTTGGCATTGATGGTCTGTTTTCCTAAATATCCCACTGTTCGCAACTGAGATGAGACATCAGCTGAAAAGGTGACTGGCACTTTGTAAGCAGCTCTGGTCCATCTGGTGAAATTGTGCATTTAATCCAATTTCAGCTGAGGTCTGAATTCATGTGTGAAAGCTGAAATGAGATGCACCCATTACACATACACAGAGGTTTGCCACTACAGACGTGAATGGCATGCAGAAATGGCCTCATGGCATGGTACAATTAATTTCTATCAAATATTAAATTTGGATATTTTGTTTAGATTTCCAAAGAGCCACTAAATGTTACACAGGCAGCATGTGATTTGTAACCACTAAATGAAATGTGGTCATTATTTACTCACTCTTGCGTCGTTTTCAAATCCATAATAATGTTTTATGCATGCCCCTTTCACAAGCTCAAGGCTGCACAAATACATAGGTCAAATATCTAAGGTTTTAAAACATCAATATAATAATAAAACAGCTTGGTACGTTAGAATGTGCTGTTTAATTTATCTTCACAGAAGACACTCTCTAAAAAAGCTTGTAACAATAAACAATGTAATAGTTTACGTAGCAAAAAATCTGTAAATTTAGAGCAAGAATCAATTAATGATATTTAAAAGACTATTTAAGAATCACAGTGCAGCCAAAACATTGTAATTGCTTTCTGAAATCTTCATACTTTGTCACAATCCTTCAAACCACTAGGTTTTACCCATTTGTCAGCATGAAGTTTAAGTAATATACATCATGCAACATTTTGATTAAATTCATTTAATAAGAACAAGTCAGAATAATGTGTTGTTTAATTTTTACATAAAAACATTTGTTATGCTAAACGATGATGATGCATCATTTCACTGACGTTTTGTCATTTTATTTACACAAATATCATTTTAATCATTAAAGTATACCATTTGGTTGGTTTTAGCATACATTCAATGCGTTAAAATCCCTTTTAAGAATTCAATATCTTGTCTATGACCCACCCCTCTGACAAAAACAAAACTAATTGCAATAATAACAAAATACAGCCAATAGAAAGATAAAAAATATACATACTTTTGAGTTCACAAAAAGATTGTTTCATAAATTTGGTGCAAAAACTCTAAATCATTATTTCTATTTCTTTAAAACATAAAACGTGTTTATTATGCTGCTCTTTATGGATTTTAAACCACATAGAAGTGAGTAAATAAAAATCAAAAGATCATTTTTAAAAGAACAACCAAAGTGAAAAACATATTTTTATAGAAAATGTGCTCAGTATGTTCAAGAAAATGAGTTTACCAGTGATTGAAAACTCTTCCAGGGTCTTGCTGAGGAGAGTTCGCACTGAGGTTGGTCAATTCTGATGTAAGGACTGTTTGAGAAAGAGATGGAGGAAAACAGACATGGATAATATTGGTGAACAAACAATGTAGAGGCTTTGATACAGCATTGCGTCCCACATGGATTGAGTGTCGCAGACAGTACAGGAGAGCCTTGGGAGACGAGCACACATATCAAAATGCAGACACAAACACCTGGGCCCCACAAATATCACAGCGCCTGCCTCTTATCTGTCTTTCTGCCTGTCGCTAACTCTTGTCTATTTGATGCATCTCTCAACATGTGCATTTATTAAAAAGAAAATTTTCATGTCATTCCAAACCTGTGTGCGGTAATTTATTCCTGTAAAGCACAATTTTGCAGAATTATTTCAGATCACAGTCATTTCCAAGAAGTAAAAAAACACAAATCTTTATTCAAATTGCATTATACCATATATAGTAAAATATGGTTCGAAGCTCTCTTTTTAAGTGTTCAGCAGCTGCAGGACCCCACTGAGATTAATAAGTGTCATGCAAAGAGCTGCACTTTGTGTAGCTGTAGGACACTCAGACACCATATGCCGGAGAATAACAAGCTAATGAAATAAAGGGAAACACAGACATGAATGCACAAAGCATTTCTTTTTGCACACCAGCAAGAAAGTGTGCAGTTGTTTGGGAAACACTTGTGGGTTTTTGATTTTCTTTTAAAGAAAATCAGGTGTGAAATGTCAAGTGTTGTCCCCAAATCAAATTATATGGATGCATACTGCCATCTAGTGGCAATGTCATTCATTAAAGACCTTTTACTGTGGTCACAGTGGCCCCTGCTGATTTAAAAGGATATTTCACATATTACAAATTCTGCAAAATCATTTACTCTCCCTCAGGACAGTGACTAGTTGTACCATAAATGGATATAAATTATTCACCAAATACTGGTGTATTGCAATATTAAATTTCATTTAAATGAGAGCAATCTGTGCGAGAAGCCTCAACAGTCATCACTACTTGAATGAAAAATTTCTACAAAGTGTCAGTAGTTATTTACTGCTTCTCATTTCTTTAATTTAATAATGTTCCTGAATATATCTCTGCATTAATTAGATTAAAAACAGCAATAAAGAAATATTGTATAATAGTACAATTTAAAACAACAATTATTTTAAATACTACAACTGTTTTCTGTTTAAATATATACATAATTTAGTATTTATATACTGAGACATCTTTTAAAATGTGAATTATTCACAATGTTTTTACCAATAGCACACAATCAATATCGGATAAAAACTCGGTGTGACTATGCAATTATACATTAAAGAAATCCTGCCTTAACCTTTTATCAGGCGAAGAAGCCTATATGTTAACTTAATTGACATTGATTACCAATTTCTTTAAAGTCATTAAAGTTCAAAAGTCTTGTTATAACCCCCAGTAACACTCCAGGGTTTTTCCAATGAGTATTTCAACGAGTGCCCTATAAAAGGTTAAAATAACACATTAATCCAAATACTAGTAGTTAATGTAATCTATAACTTATGCAACAATTTAGTAATTAGTAAAGCTCGGTGCAACTTCCTGGTTGTCAAATGACATTCTGGAGGAAAGAGTTGCTTAGTTATGCTTTCAGTGAAGTGAAAGTAAAGGGAAGAAACGAAAGTGTTGGGTGTAGTGTAGGTTTCACAGTATTTCCAACAGTCGAGTGTCTCCATTGAGGATTGCTTACAGTCGTGGCAGATGCTCTGTCTTTTTTGGAAGAGGATTTGTCATGCCTCATCTGCTGTGATGTCTTTACTGATCCAGTCACTCTGAAATGTAGCCACAGTTTGTGTGAGAGTTGTCTCGAGCGTTTCTGGAAGACTCAAGATGTGCTGCAGTGTCCAGTCTGTCGGAAGGAATGCGCACCTGACGAGCCCACCAAGAGCCTGGCATTCAAAGCGCTCTGCGAGTCCTTCAAGACGAGAAAACCCACAGCTGTTTCAGGAGACGTCTGTCCACAGCATAAAGAGACACTCAAACTCTTCTGCTTTGAGGACAAGCAGCCCATCTGTGTGGTCTGTTACACTTCAAAAAAGCATGAAAATCACAAGTGCTCCCCTGTCGAGGAGGCTGCAGGGAATTTAAAGGTATGAGGTTTTGAAATATGATGTGGCTGACTTTTGGCATCTTCAAGCTCATTATTACAGAGTTTATCCTGTGATTCTAGGCAGATCTCAAGATGCAAATGGGCAGGCTGCAGGTGACACTTGATGACCTCAAGAAAACCCATGAGAGCTGCGTGGAACAGGCTGAAAATATAATGGTACTGTATGTGGTTAGTACTATAATAAGAATAATCACGTCGTAAAACTAACATTCTGCCACACCTGCCAATTGTTAGTTAATGTTTAACTTTAAAAAACCTGATATAAAACTGAATGAGCATTACTTCAATAACACGCTGGCTCAGTGTTAATCATGCCAGTAGCATGCCGATTCATGCCAATAGTGTGAAAAAACATGCCCATCTGCCAAAACTTGCTAGAAACATGACAATATGGTGCCAATTTTATATTAAAATATACTCGTTCATTTTAGCATTGTTATATATACTAGCAACATGGTAAATGTGTTTGAAACATGCCAAAAATTTGCTAAATCATTCTAATCAATAACATGTTAATGTTATTAATTTACCAATACAGACAGCAATGCCTAAAGCTTGTTAACATCTTCGAGTCAGCCACACCATTGCACCAGATCTTGCAGATTTTGCAATGAGCTTAGTAGCTCAGGCGGTCTTTGGCTGTTGTCCAAACGTATTCAACCACATACGTGTCTACAGTCTGTTTTTGGGGGCGGAGTGTTGCTGTGGGGAAAATCAAGATGCTGGCTCAACATTGTTAAGTCTATCAGCTATCTACTACTGGCACAACCCTATTACCTGCCTTCATTGTTTCTTCTTGTTTCCGCCATTACCTGCAAAGACATACAGGGAAGTTACACAGTGTTATACGGTGCACATTAACAAGTGACTCAAACTCACACAACAGTAGATTATATTACATATTACACAAATAAAAACCAAACTTTGCAATTTGACAATCATGTTAAACTGCAAACCATAGTAACACTGTTTCACATACGCACTAAAGGCGACTTTAACACCAGTGTGACACTTGGTGAGTGTTAATTTTAGAACTGAGTACTATGATGTTAACAGAAATGATTAAGCCTTCTTAAACCATTTCAGGAACAAGAAGAAATCCAAATAAAGAAAGAATTTGAGAAGCTGCATCAGTTTCTCAGAGACGAGGAGGACAAATGGGTGAAAGCATTGAAGAAAAAAATAAAACCTCAAGATGGGAAATTCAAAGCCAGAATCAAGCAGCTGTCCACACAGATAACAGATCTTTCTGAGAGGATGGCAGCCCTCTAGCAGGACATGGAGGCTGAAAACATCACATTTCTCCAGGTACAGTCTAAACACTCAAAAATGCACACAACGCCAGGGATCAAAGTCAATCAGAGAGCTGTAATCTGGAGCAAACGTTGTCTGATAATCAATGTTTGTGATGTTTACCTACCCACATGACTGAACACTAATTGCTTTTTATTTCTCATTCAGAATTACAGCGATACATTACAAAAGTGAGTCCTTTTCCAATTAGCATTCTGATTCTGATGCAATAGCTTTTTTCTCAAATGTAGCATTGTTTATGTACACAGACTCAAACACCCATTGGTAGAAAAGAGACCCGCTGAAGCAGAGAAATATCAACACCATTCTCCTCAGACAATGATCTTCACCACCTGGGCTAGAATGCAGAACTTTGTGGAGCAGCGTAAGTAATCAAGTCTGCTTAGATTTTAATTACTTACCAAATGCTGCTTAAATTAAAGGTTGTTATTTGTTTCCAAGGATCACAAAATTCCTGCAGCTCTTTTTTCATATAGCTCATGATAACCAAAAGCTGGCAAGGGGGGAAAGTGTTTTTTCTTTGTCTAGTTTTTTTTAAAAATAGGCCATTAGACTGCATCTATTTCTATTTATTCATTTAACAAATAATTTTGTTTAGCCTGACTTAAAATGAAGAACACAAATAAAGTCAAATAAAATTACAACATAGAGGTTTGGATAAACATTTAAAGAATTATTATTAAAGGTATTGAATTTTTCTTATTAATACCTTTCATGCAATGAATACTGTAGCTCTTGGTGAACGCAAGATCTGCAAAGTTTAAAAGATTAAAGTGAATGACAAATAAAGTTGTGTTCTAAGAGATGAAAAACTTTCACAAAAACTCCCATTATAATCATGGAAGCTGTGAAATGAACATTCACTTTACTGTTTATGAAGAAAAAATACATAAGCACGCAAAGTTTAGTCATCGAGCAACAAAATATTTTCAGCAATGGCAAATCTAAACATGATTGGCCACTGTGCTCATATACGCTCAGCAGAAATGGTGGTCATTTGTTATCATTCTCTAAACTTACCACAAAAAAAAACTTATCATCTGCTCAAATTGTGCTTGCGATGAACATTTGGATTTGATAAAATGTGAGGTTTCATCAACATACGTGGGCTTGAATTGTTTTGATAAAATCCATGATAGTGCATACAATTGTGGATGATCGAGGAAGCCTTCAGAGCTGGAATTCAAACATGGAAATGGGTGTTTTCTGACACGTGGTTCAAGCAGTAGACCAATCACAACAGACCAGGCCATCTGACCAATCAGAATAGAGCAGGCTCTCAAAAATGAGAGGTTTAGAAAGAACAAATGTTAGAGAACATTGTTTGAGAATTGTTTAGGAATGTATTTGGTGAATATGAATGGTGATGCTTTAAGCCGCGGATACAAACGATAAAAAAAATATATATAACAGAGGCCCTTGAGAACTTCTGTGTATCCCTGCAATGTAAATATGCAGCAACGTTTGAAAATAAAAACACAACTCTTACTTACAGTACAGTACCTAGTATTACTATACTAAGTATTACTGTAGTTAATGATCGTCTGTGTTTACAGCTCCTGTGATTCTGGACCCGAACACAGCTTCCAGTAAGCAGTGGGTGTCAGCGAATTGCACAAGTGTTCAGTACGTCCTAAAGAAATTGCACACGTGTGATAACCCAAAAAGGCTGTTTTTGGGAGTGCTGGCTTCACAGGGCTTCAATTCAGGTCTACACTGCTGGGACGTAGAAGTAAGAGACAACAACCACTGGACGCTGGGAGTAGTGGGAGAAACCGTGTACCGTAAAAGACTTTACAGAATGGACCCAAAGAGTCGTTTTTGGTGTTTTCGTTTTGTGGATGGCAAATTCAAGAAAGGTAATAATCCTGGCAAAGCAGTCGATGAGAATGTGAGGCCAAATATCATCCGAGTTCAGCTGGACTTTGAGAAAGGAGAATTGAGATTCATTGACCCCTTCAGAAATAAAAATCTGTGCACCTTCATGGGTGGATTTCCAGAGAGAGTTTTCCCATATTTTTGTAATGGAGATTTGGCAACACCACTGAATATATTCCCAGCAAATAAGGAAAAATTATAAAACCACAACCAACATAATTTAATTTCATATGTTATAAGCATGATATGGGGCAACGCGGTGGCGCAGTGGGTAGCGCTGTCGCCTCACAGCAAGAAGGTTGCTGGTTCGAGCCTCGGCTGGGTCAGTTGTCATTTCTGTTTGGAGTTTGCATGTTCTCCCCGTGTTCGCGTGGGTTTCCTCCGGGTGCTCCGGTTTCCCACAGTCCAAAGACATGCGCTGTAGGTGAATTGGGTGAGCTAAATTGTCTGTAGTGTATGAGTGTGTGTGTGTGTGAATGAGAGTGTATGGTGTTTCCCAGTGATGGGTTGCAGCTGGAAGGGCATCCGCTGCGTAAAACATATGCTGGATAAGTTGGCGGTTCATTCCGCTGTGGCGACCCCTGATTAATAAAGGGATTAAGCCGAAAAGAAAATGAATGAATGAATAAGCATGATATGACATTAAATCACATCACATTTTAATAAAAAAAAGAGCAGGAACAAATGTAATGTCCATGTTAAGTGTAAGTGTCAAGTAAAGTTTTAATTATTTCAATAGCAATCTTACAATGTAGACTGTGTCAAAGCAGAAGAAAATTTACTTTAAAAATGTAATATTTTGAATTGTAGCATATCAGGCATTTCTATGAACTATGTAATTATTTAATCATGTAGTATTTCAATATATTCAACGAAGCCTTTACAATAAGGCAGATTGTAATGTAATAATTACCTGTGTAAGGAACAATAAAGACCTCTTTGGGGTATAAATGATGTGATATTATTGGATTTTATTCATATATAGTGGAGGATGACACATACCTGCTCTGATGAAACTCATTAAGACAAGAAAACTGTCATGGATATGCCTACCCAAGGGTGTATAATCAGCTTCGTATTCTCCAAGGGCTGCTGAGACCGAGCAGTTTATCCAGCGACTATAGGAGAACATCACAGCATCTGTTAAGCAATTTTTAATTCAATAATTATTCATATAAGAACTGTATTAATCAGTCTAACTACCAATAAGATTTATCTGTTGTTCATCAAATGTTAGAGAACTAAAGTCATTTTATGAAGGGGAAACAACAGCAACTCAAGCAGCATTTGGTAACACTACAATTAGGTTGTATTAGTTAATGTGCCCCAAATGATGCTCAAGCACTGGTCATGTTTTTAATTACATTTAATGTTAGCCTTATTACTTAAGATGTTTTACTTAAAAATAATGCAAAATGTGTAGCAAATATTTCATGATACCACCTCTGCCTCATTTTGAGCCAGGAAAAAAAAAACCTGGTTTATGTATTTACTTATTTACTTACATGAACAAACAATATATTTGTAAACAATAAAAAAATAGTATATTTAGTACAATATTTATTAGCATTAGTTAATGAAAATAAAGTTGTTAATTGTTATTTCATGTTAGCCCACTATGAATTCCAACATGGAAATCTGATATATTGCAATATATTCACATGAAACACAAGTTCATATTTGGATTTTACATATATAAAATGTCATTTATGCAACATATATTTCGAAATATTGAAAAAAAAATGCTGATTTCATACTTTTTTCAACCATTGGAATTACAAATATGTGCATATATGTTCAAATATATTAGCTATAATTGTATACATGTATTCATATATGGCCATATATGAACACACACACACACACACATGTTCATGTTCAGTAAATACATTGACTAGCATTAAGTAATGACATTTAATTGTAAAGCATTCATTGTCAGAAAAGGTTAATTACTACGGGATATTGATAATTTAAATATCTGTAAAATTTAAAATATACATTGAGTATAATGAAGAATAACTTAATAACTAATAACTTAATAAAGTGTGTCTTAATAACTGACGTTTAGCGGGATTGTTAATCTTACTGACAATGAAACGTTAAACAGGTTGGGTGGGAAAAAAGCGGATAACTTGGCCGTCAGAAAATATAATTTAGACATAAATGTAATTCACACAGTTTATTCTGAAGCTTATGGATAATATTTAATAACTTTCTAAAACTCCCATTTTATAATAAAGTTGTCGTCAGGCAGCAGATAACTAACTTACCTCAGAAAAACGCGCCAGTCACCTCAGAAAACTAATGTAGGCGAGCAACATTGACAATTACTGGATGTGATATTGATAATAACTGTAAAAATTCATTACACATGTAAAACGTCAGAAATTTCACAATGAAATGCTTAGCTTATAAAAGTCTGCCTTAATAACTGACGTTTAACGTTAGCTGGAAAATCTTACCCGGTTGAAAGAACCAAAACTTTTACCGTCAGAATGCTACGTAACACCTAATGGACATACTGAAATGTTATTCGCACAGTTTATAGTCTCAAGTATCAGA
>CAIGQV010000366.1:1013831-1027723 GCA_903798115.1 Danio jaintianensis | reverse complement strand
TATAGTCTCAAGTTTCAGAATGATATTTCATAACTTTATGAAAGTCCCATTTTATTATTAATTTCTGGTCAGGCAACAGCTAACTAACTTACCTCAGAAACGGTCAGACGTGTACGCGCAGTCTTTTGGCGCCGCCGCAGCAAAATATTTAGCAAAATAAAAATAAATAAAAAAACACATAAAAATTAAACAAAAAAAAATACAATTAGTAAAAGGAACGAAAACGGAATCAATTTTATTTTATGTAAAAAGAAAATCCACAAGTAAACTTTCTGAAAGTCCAGTTTATTTCTAGTCAGGAAACAACTTACCTCAGGAAACGAGCCAGTCACGTCGGTCAGACGTGTACGCGCATAGTCTTTTGGCGCCGCCGTGAGAAAGCATACTTCAGCAAAATAAAAAACAATTAAAAACACATTTTTTAAAAAGTACAATTAGTAAAATGAACGAAACGGAATTAATTTTATCAAAATAAATAAATAAATAAATCCACAAGTAAAAATATTTTATAATAGTTTAACCAGGTTAACTTAATTGCTTGATATGCAGACATAAGTATATAGCTAATTAGTTTAATAAATACTATGATTATATAAATATTATAATTATAAATTATATAAATAAATAATAAAACCATATGTCCTAAGTTTTAAAAGGAAAATAATTGTATCACTTATGAGAAAAACATGTCTGATCAGTAAGAAATGCAAATATTGAAATTTATGAAAAAGATGCAGCTTGAAGGCTCTAGTAAGTGCTTTGGCTGAGAAATGTGTAATTATCCAGCTTTTGTCACACAATCAGGATCCATTCATTTTGTAAATATTTATGACCTTTAATAACTGTATTTCTATCAACAGCGTCATCAAAAAATACAGTTTGTGCAAACAGGTTATTGATTTAAAATGAAAACAAATATTTTACTTATATATATATATACATATATCAGTACACTCTTGGCTGACAGACACACAACATATGATTAACATCAACACACATATCAATCATATCAATAGGAATACACGCTGAACAGGAACAAATGTGCTTGAACTTCCCTTTTCCATGATGTAAACACTCTTCTGAGACTCAGACACTATTTACAGTACAGCAACATATTAAGGCAACGTTCACAATCCATGCAGCAGCGGTAATAACCAGAAGTGTGCGTGTGTTTTGAAAGGTTAACACGAGGGCACGAGAAAGAAGAATCCAGCGTTCCTCTTCATTGATTAGCATGCAATGTTTTTCTCAGGGATTTTTGGTGAGCAGATATGGAGTTAAAAACCAGAAAGTGTTAAAACCATCAAAAATACATCAACATCGTCTGAATTTAAAATCTAAATCTTATGAAAATACATTTAGAGCACATCACCTCGATATCAAAAGAGGGAAAATAAATGAATTATATTGTACACAAAGAAAATTAAGCAAACTTCAAAAATCCAATTTTCCCTAATGCATCTTGTCCAAAGTAGTGCAATTCATACAATTATTTTTATTACCTGATTTTGTTTTGGCTTGTAATTAATCTTCTTCATGCAAAATATAATTTATTTTTTAGTGGTGAAATGTTCTGAACACCCTCCCTAACCACATACTCTTCAAATCCATCAGAACAACACAGAAAATATCATAAGTATCCTAAATATAATCTGTCAGTGTAAGAACAACCCTCGGTTTCTTTTCTATTGGTCCGTTAAAGCATAAATCCAGCTTCTCTTTTCAGAAAAAAAGAGGATCTTGTCAGTTATTCCAGGTAGTAAAAGATTAGATGATGCATTTGCTTTGTAAAACAGTTAATTTGGTCTCTTTTTGTCTAATTTGTCATGATGGAGCACAAGTCCTTTTGCTCAGGTGTGAATTGTAGGACAGATGAGGTGACCTGAGCATGAGAGGCTTGTGTGTGTGTGTGTGTGTGTGTGTGTGTGTGTGTGTGCGTGTGTGTGTGTACTGGTTTGGTGGTTTACAAGGACAGAAATTTGTATATTGACATTGGTGAAACTTAGTTGTACTCTATTATTGTGTTTACAAAGAAATGCCTTGTGTCCTTGTAATTCAATACACTTAAAAATGATACTTTACGGGGTCTTTTCACATTCAAATATTGCCACACCTTGCTCTGAGGGTTGGGTTTAGGGCAGGGGTGTCAAACTCAGTTCCTGGAGGGCCGCAGCTCTGCACAGTTTAGTTCCAACCGTAATTAAACACATCTGATCAAACTAAGGCCTTCAGGCTTGTTTGAAACCTACAGGTAAGTGTGTTGGAGCAGGGTTGGAACTAAACTGTGCAGGGCTGCGACCCTCCAGGAACTGAGTTTGACACCCGTGGTTTAGGGGTAGAGCTATATAGTAAGCGTTTTTTACTGTATAAAATACATTACACCTACGAAGTGTCCTCGTTAACCACCACACTGCAAAAAATACTTTTCTTACTTAGATTTTTTTGTCTTGTTTCTTCTCCAGATATGTGAAAATTCTTAAACCAAGAAGCTTTTTCTAGACAAGCAAATCACATTGTCTTGTTTTAAGAAATAATATGCCAAAATTAAGTGAGTTTTTCCTTAAAACAAGCTAAATAATCTACCAATGGAGTAAGCTAAATAAACTTATTTCAAAAGGAATAACAAGATTATTTATCATATTATTTCTGAAAACAAGACAATATGTTTTGCTTGTCTAGAAAATGCTTCTTGATTTAAGAATTGTTAGATATTTTGACTAGAAAAAAGACAAAATATCTTAGTAAGAAAAGCATTTTTTGTAGTGCATTATACCAACATGTGTGTATGTATGCATGTGTGTGTGTGTCTCAGGGTCACTCGCAGGCCAGTTTGCTGTCGAAGCTGGACAGGCCGATGGCGAAGGCTTGCAGGGCACACATGGGGTAGTTATAGTCCAGAGTGAAGATGTCCTCCGCCACACGGCCAAACTGCATCACGATGTAGTCCGCTGAAAACATAGCAACATGCAATCAAACAACCGTACAGATCCAGCAGTATAACAACACTAAAATTAAATTAGGATTGTGGGAGAAAAATTTAATTGCTCTCATAAGGCAATTATATATAGCTATATGTAGCTGCTTTTCCACTGTGTGAAACTAAATTGCCTGTGGTGAGTGAGTGTATGGGTGTTTCCCAGTGCTGGGTTGCAGCTGCAAGGGCATCAGCTGCATAAAACATATGCCAGAGTAAATGGTGGTTCATTCTATCGTGGCGATAAATCAGGGACAGGATAGTGAGTGATACTGAGAATACTGAGATTTGGTGTCTCATACATAAATCCTATAATGCTGTTAATGATGATTCTCTCGGAACAATCAGTGATCAGCAGCGTGTATATGTCACGTTTTGGTAATGATACAACTTGCTTGAAACCTTACCTGTGGTGATACTAAAAGTACTAGGTACAGAATGCAGTGGAAAACCCTCTAAAAGTGAGATGTCTTGAAACAAACAATGACAAACCCTGCAGTCAAAAAAACGCCTCATGCGTACAGTAACTTACGGTCATTGTCGTGGACGATCTGGAAGTTCTTGACGGAGGCCTGCGTGACTCTGCCGTGGAAGTTCAGCACGTAAGACTGTGTGTCGTCATTCCACACAGGAGCTTTATTATGCAGCTCGATGAGGTTCTCCAGCGAATGATTCTGCCATTTACTCAGCAGAGACTCCTGCTCCTGAAACACACATATACACACACATGCACGTTTATGCATCACTCTTTTGTGCAAAATGTGCACAAAATGTAGAGAAGCTTGCAATTTGATTTTGGCAGCCAGGACAGTTTGCAGTTTTATATTAAATAACATTTTATTTGCATTTATAAAGTGTGTGTGTGTATTTGCAATCAGTGTGCAATACTGCAAGTTGTCTCATTGACACCGCATGGCGCTCAACTTCAGATGCATCATGTGACATTATGAATACATGATGAAATGTATTTTGTTTGAAGAATTGTTGAAGAAGTGTATGCTTTTCTGTTCAAAATAAATAAATCAAATCAAACCGCAATATGCATTCAGCCACAGCAAATCAACACAAGGAATGGCACAACATTTTTTTCAGCAAATTTTTACAAAAGGGAACGCAAAATCAGTCATTTTAGGCTGCAATGATCAGAAAGAGAGACTGGTTGAGCATTAAGCAAACAAAAAATAGCCACTGACAGTATTTTAACCGGTACAGCCTCATGACTGCATTTGATTGCCAGTAGACAAGTGGGAAAGGAATAAAATGGTAGTGGAAAATAGCCAAATTTTCAACAGGCAAAACAAGTGAATCAATGTTCTAAAACAAATACAGGAAAAAAATACATTTTCATTCATTCATTTTCTTTTCGGCTTATTTCCTTTATTAATTTGGGGTCGCCACAGCGGAATGAACCACCAACTTATCCAGCATATGTTTTACGTAGCGGATGCCCTTCCAGCTGCAACCCATCACTGGGAAACATCCATACACACCCATTCACACTCATACACTACGGACAATTTAGCTTACCCAATTCACCTATAGCGCATGTCTTTGGACTTGTGGGGGAAACCGGGAGCACCCGGAGGAAACCCACGCGAACACAGGGAGAACATGCAAAAATACATTTTGATAAATGGTATTTAAAATGTAAAATGACACACGCACGCACGCACACACACAAGTTCATGCATCACTCCCAGTCCGAGCTCATGATGAATATCTGATTGACACACACACACACACACACACACACACACACACACACACACAATGAACATCTGAGTGACACTCACACAAGCAGGCCGAACCGGGACACGCTCAAAACTCATGTTCATGCCAGGAATGATCACAGTCATCTTCCTCGGCCCTTTAAAACCCAGAACATTGGTCTCCTGTAAAATAGACACACACAAACACACAACAGTGAAAAATGGCCAAATGAATAGAAAGAGAAAGGCATTTAAATGATAAATTAAATAAAGTATATAGTATTATATTATAAAATTATTAATTAGATAAAAGAAACAGCAAGAGAACAGTCACACAATTGGTGTTAATTTTGTTGACTAGTCATTTTTGTCATATTATTCGTCAAGAGTGTTGGGTCTAATAAGTTGAAAAAGAAAAAAAAGCTACTGTAATTAAATATTTCTTTCACTGAAAAGGTATAGCAAGGGGTTACTTTTCATTTTTAGGTAATTTAATTACAGTTACTTGCCTAAAATACTGTACATAAATTCAACAGTTCTGTATGAATCAAAGTCATTGCATTTGTATTAATTTAATCATTTATTAATGTGTTTTACCTAATTAACCTAGTTAAGCCTTTAATGTCACTAAGCTGAATACTAGTGTCTTGAAGAATATCTAGTCAAATATTATGTGCTGTCATCATGGCAAAGATTATTAGAAATGAGTTATTAAAACTATTATGTTTAGAAATGTGTTGAAAAAAAATCTTCTCTCTGTTAAATATCCTAAAGAAGAGAAGTTTCAGGAATGAAAAAAAAAAAACAGGAATGCTAATAATTTTGACTTCAACTGTATATGCTTAATTAATGTATTACAATTTAACTAAACCTGTAAGATTGTAAATCTCATGGACTCAACTAAAACTAGAGTAAAAATAAAGTAAACCGTTCCAGATGACTAAAGTTTTAATTTACTAAAACTTCATCTATGTTAAGCTGCTTTGACATGATCTACATTGTAAAAAGCTGTATAAAAATAAAGATGAATTCAATTCAATTGTGCAGTCGGACTGACGTAGCATATGGCAGCAAGCTCCTGTCGTGTGTTTGTCTCCTCCAGCAGGGCTCCGGGGTTTTTAGACGGGTTTGTGCCGTTATCATACACTGTAAACTTGGTTCCCATCAAATTTGACCTGCAGTCAACAGAGAAAAGCATGAAGATGAAGGATCCGGAGGATGAATTTAAAAGGTATATACGGTGCCCAGCATAATTAATTGCACAGTACAACAACAATATTGTAGTTTGCACTTTTTTTTGCAATAACTTATTAGAATTGAAATATTTAAATGTATTATGTTTGTATTCCTTAAGATGTTTGGTGACCAAACTCTATTTGGTATTTTAATGAACGCAACTGTTTGATGAAACTGTTTTAATGCACCAAAATATATTGTCTATATTGACTGAGAAATTAATAAAAATATTCACTTTTAAAGGAGGTGTACTCATTTATGCTGAGCACTTGTTTGTATGTATATACACACACACACACACACTTATATATATATATACACACACACACACACACAGTCCAACTAAAATGTTTTTGATTGCACATATCAGGAAACATTTTAGTTGTTTATTATAATTGAGGATTAAATTTAATAATCTTTTTAATATTCAATTATTTACCTTAATCAAATCATTATTATTAAATAGTCATTTCTAATAATATTACTTAATTAGAATTTTCTTGGGGGGATTTATTTATTTTAAACCAGTTATACTTTTTTTTATTTTACATTAATACTTTTGCATTATTTAAACTCATCTCATATTTGTCTCTAGTTTCATGTTAACATTAAAATGTCCTTTTAAATATTGAATTTGTTATTGAATGTCTTGTTTACGTGCTTTCATTATAAATGCAGTATTGGTGGTGCACAGAAATAATGTTGTGTGGTAAATGACTGTATGTGTCAAATGCAATCAATAGATCTTGACCTTATTGAGCAGGAAAAGCTCCATGCCTGCGGTCTGATCTCTAGTTCACAGCACTAAATCATTCAGAGATGAGCTCAAATAAGCAGAGAAAAGCTGATGATTGACCTGAGTTTCCCGATGAAGCTCTCGCCCTCGCGGGACAGATCTGTGGCGTCTACAGAGATCAGATAGTTGGATGTTTTGCTCTTTTTCCTCTTGCGTCCGGCCAATAGAAACACCTGATGAGAGATTGAGATTTTGTCCGAAAGTTTGTCAGTTTTTGACCATGTTTTTGACTGCTATGCCTCACAGATTGAGACAATAAGTGTATGATGAAAAAAATTCCACTTTCAACCAGTGTTGGGGGTAACGCATAACAAGTAACGCGAGTTACGTAATAATAATACTTTTCTAAGTAACGAGTAAAGTAACGCATTACTTTTAAAACTTAAGCAATAATATTTGAGTTACTTTTTTGAAAATGTACCGCGAGTTACTTTTTAGTCAAATATATTAGCTTTTAAGAAATAAATAGCTGAATTAAAATGAAAGTAGTCAGAATGAATCACGCAGTCAATGGGAGAATGTGCTCATTATTTTGAACGCATTGAAGAAAAGGAAAAGGGGATCGTCTCAATGGACAGTGATTTTACTTAAGACAAATAGTGCAAAAGTAGCAAACACATTGCTTTAAACTTTCAGTAATCTGTATATACGGCATGTATAGCTCTAGGGTCAGGAAGTTCTCAGATAACATTATCCTACATTATCCTAAAATATTATTTTTTCATGTGTTTTTTAAAGGTAAATGAAGGTTACACAGTCTGTTGTTAATTGCAGAGCTCCTCTATTAAAAAATAAAGAAAAAAAAAAAACAAGTTCTGAAAGAGATCAAGCCAGGTAATAAAAAGTAACGCAAAAGTAACTTAAAAGTAACGTAACACATTACTTACTATAAAAAGTAACTAAGTAACATAATTAGTTACTTTTTTGGAGAGTAACTAATTAACGCATTAATTTCTAAAGTAACTTTCCCCAACACTACTTTGAACCAACTTAAAAAACAATTACTATAATTTGTAACAGCTATTTTTTTTTTGCTTTTCTCAAATTATAATTGAACTTTGGTTCAAACAATAAAATTTAATTAAATTTAAATTACAAATTTTCAGTGCTGCTGATAAATCTGTTGGGCTTTATTTTGCAATAATAACCTCCTTTATCTTTAAGTTAATGGAAATAAAGCTGTTCATTGTTATGATTCACAAATACTGTAAAAGTATTGTTTATTCTGGTTGCTGTTAATAAATACATTCACTAATGAAACCTTATTGTAAATGTGCCTGATATACGTGTTGAGATCTTCACCTTCTTGCCGTCTTCTCTCTCCAGATGCATGAAGTATGTGGGGTACAAGCCGCGGTCCATGCCTTTCTTATCCCGCGAGATCCGGCACTTTACCGTGACTCCCTGCGGAGCCGGACGGAGAACAAACTCCTCCAGATTGTCCACCTCTATAGAGGAGCCCTCGGCTGATGGAGAACCCACCGGGATGCACTCCTGACCGGACACAAACACACCAAACAATCAGAAACTGAGTGGAATATCATTATGTCCAGAGTATAACGGAAGTGTATTATATTGCAATTACAGAAGGCCACTGCAGCTTCTTCTTCTTCTTGTTTTAATAAAAAAAAAATTAAGCACAATATTGTAACAAAATTGATTAAAAAAGTTATATAAAAATAAATGCAATATTGATAAAAAAGCTGCTTTGATATAATCTACATAGTAAGATGCGCTATTAAAAATCAAGATGAACTGAACTGAATTTATTACATACACATTAATTTATTCATTCAATCTATTTTTTATATAATTGATTTTATTTTGATCAAATGCTCTTTATTATTTTTGTATTTATTGTAATGCATTTGCATTTATTACTAGCTTTTTTTATTTTTTGTTTTCATATTTTTTATAAAGGGACTAAGCCGAAAAGCAAATGAATGAATGAATATATTTTGATGTTTGAGTGTAAAGAGTGCTGATGTGCTTGATCTCTGTGTTTGTCTCACTGTGGTGGATTTAGTGCTGGATGCAGATGCCGGCCGTGTGCTCTCTGTGTTTGGGGACAGAGACCGGCTTTGCTCTTCAGCTTCATCTTCATCATCTTCATCTTCATCCTCACTGGCTTCATCATAGTTCATGCTGCCAGACAGACCTGAGAACAGTTTGAAGATGAGGAACAACAATGTTACTTGGTGTTAGCTTACCAAACACATGACAATGAAACAAAAAGAAGTATATATTTTATTGCTTTTGAGAGCAACTTTTCCACTAATTCAAACCTTTTGGTTTCCTCACAAAAGTTTTGGCTTCCCCTGAGAAACAACTGAGTTGTGTGTGTGTCTTACCGCGTCTCTGGAGCAGTGTGTGTATGTCAGTTTTGGGCTCCAGCAGTGTGTCGGTGTCGGCGTCTGTCTCTGGCTCTTCTGCAGTGGGCGGCAACGGCTGCTGCTGTGTTTGACTGACTGACAAAACCTGGATCTTACTGCCCAGATCAGGAGCTTCTGAACCCAGCAGTGCCGCGGGTCCATCAATGCCTGAGGAGTCAACACACACACTCAGATTAATAATTCTGTTAACTACAGACAACAGCTACAATTTGACAATCAAAAACTTATATGTGAACTAATCAATATTTGAAAAACACTTCAGATCACAGTGTCAGTGTCAGTACCAAAACACGCAGCCAATCAGCAGTAAGGTAGTGCTATCAAAAAGGCGCCGAGTTCTGTTGAGTTATGGGCCTGTCAGGTCTCAATAGCTTTTTCCATCCACCTATTTTTGTGCGCATTTTGGAATATCGCATACATCAAGATGTGCATCAATTTAGAAAATGCGCATAAAAAAACGTTCCCACAGCTGAGTAGGATAAACTTTTTATCCGATAAGAAAAATGCTCATAAACTACAATGAGAATAACATTTAATTAAAAAACTCCAGCATGCACATCAGTAAAGTGATGAGATTTAGCTTGAGCAGATGATGATCAGATAAAAATGTTTGTGATGGGACACATTAATGGACAAAGCAGTGTTTCCAGCACATCACAGTGCTTCAGTATTATTATTATTCTATTATTATTTCCTCCAGAACTGTCTTGAGCATCTGTCTGTGCTCACAAGGAGCATCTCACGCCTCCAAAAGCCACCGTATTCACCGCGTTCATAGCCTTTCGTCTTCGTCTTTTGAGGCACAACTCATCAAAAATAATAAACTTTAATTTATATAGCATTTTAAAAGCAGTTTCTCAAAGCGCTGAACACTGTGCAATACAATACAATAAAATAACACAAAATCAACATATAAAAGCAAGTTTAAAATAATACATCTTCAAATGTGAACCTCATTAGAGAAGAAAAAAAGACCACAGTGGCTTCTCCTACCACACAAAACTACATTTTTAAGTCGGTTATTTGGCTCCAGTTTATCAGGAAGTGACTATTTTGTTCTCTTTGACTCATTGGATGGAAACGCTGCTTCATTCACAAATGTTTAATGCCATATTCCAGCTTTGCGCATAAATCTACTCCACATCTTTGAATGGAAACAGAACTACTGATGTGCAGTAAGATGTTTGTACCGTCAAGTATGATGTCACTGGCAGTGCTGACGTTGGTCTCCACCAGCGGGGCCTGTTCTTCGCTGCGTCGGGGACGAGAGCGTCTCGGTCGGCCCTCAGGGTTTGGTTGAACCATCAGCAGCTCCTGACGCTTCCGCCGCTGCTTCTGCTCCAGCAGAGCCCTCTGTCAATGCACAAACACTGTTAACACACTCATCATTCATTATTCAGCTCTTAATTCACGCTTTCTAACTCAAAGACGCTTACAGTGCATTTAACAGATGGACAAACCATTAGTGCAAAAATAAACAAGGGTGTTGTCTGTTTGTGGAAGATCAACTCCATCTGCTGCGCATGAATCATCTTTCTGCTGGAAAACTATTCATTTTCAGTAATTTAATATAATAATAAATAAATGAGTGTTTCAGAATTATAAAAACTAAAACTGATACTGAAATTATTTTAAACTAAACAGAAATACTTCAACATCTCTAACAGACTTTTGCTGGAGTCTATTCCAGTATTCAAAATAATATTCAAAATAATTGTCAATTAAATATAAAAATAATTTTATAATTTTTCAGTCAGTTTTAATCTAAACAAAAAAAATAATAATAATATTATATAATAATATTTGTTTTATTTATTTTAATGTACGGGCAATGCGGTGGCGCAGTGGGTAGCGCTGTCGCTTCACAGCAAGAAGGTCGCTGGTTCGAGCGTCGGCTGGGTCAGTTGTCATTTCTGTGTGGAGTTTGCATGTTCTCCCCGTGTTCGTGTGGGTTTCCTTCGGGTGCTCCGGTTTCCCCCACAGTCCAAACACATGCGCTATAGGTGAATTGGGTAGGCTAAATTGTCCGTAGTGTATGTATGTGTGTGAATGTGTGTGTGTGTGGGTGTTTCCCAGTGATGGGTTGCGGCTGGAAGGGCATCCGCTGCAAAAAACATATGCTGGATAAGTTGGCGGTTCATTCCGCTGTGGTGACCCCAGATTAATAAAGGGACTAAGCCGAAAAGAAAATGAATGAATTGATTAATTAATTTGAATGTACAAATTACAAGAAAATTCAAATCAATTTAAAATTACTTTTAATGTAAAAATTTAATCAAAATAAACTTTATAAATATTACATGAAAGACTTTTTAGTTTAGAAAATTAGAAATAAACTAAAATGAAAAAATTAAACTAAAATATAAACTGATTAAATAAACAAATCTAAACCTTAAAAAAAACTTTTAATCATAAGAATTATGCCAGTGGTGCTACTTAAATTAAATAACAACAATTAAATGTAAGTACTAAAATTACTAACTCCATTTTTTTAAATAAAATTAATTAGAGGTAAATAAAAATATATTAAAAAAACAATAAAAATGACAAAAGCACATAATAAAAATGACAATATAAACATTAATACCATGACAGTAAACAAAAATACCAAAATGATTCCTTCTTTTATTATATGAGCACTTTAAGCTGAAACATTTTCTTTAAGCTATATCTGTTTGTGGTACTTTACAGTATGGATCGCTTCAATATGGTCATAAAGAATAAAAAAAACTATATGCTTTAATAAAAAGTAGGAAATTACCTACTTTTATCAGAAATAAACACACAGAGCACAGGAAGTGAAGAATAACATCAGAATCAGGCGCACATGTCCAGAAAACACACACAAACACACACACAATACTTTCTCAGAAACAAAACACTCACAGAAAGGTGGAGAAAGCGACACACACGTGCTAAAATCATCTTCATAGCAGCTGAAGCCAGCAGTGTGTGTTTGTGTGTGTGTGTGTGAAAAAGAAAACCGGCATCAAATTAATCGAAACGCCATAAAACAGCAGACAGGAAGAGAAATGAGGCTGAAAACAATGAGTTCAGATGTGACCAAGAAGAGGGCGGAGCTTTCACACAGGAAACCGCATCATAAACCACTTTCGTCCGGAAAATACACCCTGAAATCATGACAATTCACAACATTGTACGTATTTTACGTAATACATTCACTAAGAATGCAAATATGTGCATGAAATCTGCGTACAAAAACTTTCACAAACAAATCGAGACGACATGAAGTCAAATGTATTTTAAAGCTGTAACTGCATGTATACATTATCAGTGTTAAGCAAAACTAATGACACAAGGTTCATTTTACAGTGTGTGATGTATAATTTAGTGACAATTAAATTGAGCATATGACAAAAGTGACGAAAGGAAGTGTTGTGTGGAAAGCGTATGGAGATGTTGTAGGCGTGTTGTATGCAAATGACCAAGCACATCACCCTCATTTTATCCCTCATTAATACGGATAATCTACCACACAATTATTAGTGAATGAGACCCATTATTCTAAAGATAATGATGACTGATGCATTGTGTGTTACTATGTTGTGATGTGTGTATTTGTGTTTTAACAAGATTTTTGCAGGATACTAGTATTCAGCTTGAAGTGCATTTTAATGGCTTAACTAGGTTATAATTAAGTTAACTAGGCAAGTTTGGTTAATTGGGAAAGTTATTGGATAACAGTGGTTTTGCTCTGTAGACAATCCAAAAAATACTTTCTTAAGGTGTCTAATAATGTTGATCTTATCAGTTTTAAATAATTTTTTTATTCCAGACAAACTAAAATAAATAAGACTTCCTCAAGAAGAAAATATTTAAGGAAACACTGAGAAAAATGTCTGTTAAACATCACAGTTTAATGTAAATTTCACATGAGGTCTAATAATTGCATCTTCAACTGTATGTGTACATATTTGTAATTCTAATGGTTGGAAAAATAACATGTATTTTTGTATATTGATGAAACATGACACATTTGTACATAAATCACATAAATATTTACATCTGAGAAATCCAAACTATAAAATAGAATATGACATATTTGTTTCGCATATAAAAAACACATATATTTCAATATTTATATCAATATTTCAAGATTTATTTCACAGAAATTATATAAATATTTAATTATTTATATATAAATATAATATGCAAAACACATATGTACATAAATTAAACAATTATTTATATCTGTGAAATCCAAACATAAAATAGTATATAAATAGTATATATGTGTTTTGCATATATTATCTTATATTATAGTTCAATGTTGATTTTTTTTCCTGTGTGTTTTTGTAATTTTGACGTATGCTATTGTGTATTATTGTTCATTCATTCATTTTCCTTCGGCTTAGTCCCTTTATTTATCAGGGGTCGCCACAGTTGAATGAACCCCCAACTATTCCAGCATATGTTTTACGCAGCGGATGCCCTTCCAGCCACAACCCAGCAAACACCCATACACTCTCACATTCACACTCATACACTACGGCCAATTTAGTTTATTCAATTTCCCTACTGCATGTCTTTGGACTGTGGGGGAAACCGGAGCACCCGGAGGAAACCCATGCCAACACAGTGTGTATTATTGTGTTTTTAATATTCTGACGTATGTTATGTTTTACCGTGGTCTGACATTTCATTGTGTTTTTAATTTGACATGTTGTTATTTATTATTGTGTTTTGATGTTATTGTTTGCATGTGTTATTTTATAATTTGTTGTGTAACTGTGTGTAAATGTGTTTCACCTGTTTCTCCAGTT
>CAIGQV010000366.1:982878-1003831 GCA_903798115.1 Danio jaintianensis | reverse complement strand
GAGAAACACTGGAAAACACAGTTAAACATCACTTCAGAATGTTTAATTTCACAGTAGGGCTAATAATTGAGTCTTCATGCATGTCATAAAGCACTTTGTTTTCAAACTCCAGAAAACAGCTTTTCACGACATTGTTGAGCAGCACCTGAGTACACATATTAGATGAAAAATAGCCCAAAATATCCTCACGCATGCAGGGGGGATTGAGACAGGGGTCAGGAGAGACTGCATCTACAGCCATCAGAACATGAGAGAAGAAACATGAAGGAAAACACAGCTGCTCATCATCTGACCGATACACTGGACATACAGCAGATTATTTACACAGATCAGCTCGATCAAACGGCACAAACACATCCATCCTCTGCAAACAAACACAATCTGATGAAAAAAGAAGAAGAAAAACACTTTGGGAACATGATGATGCTTTCATGTGCACGTTTTCAGATTCACAAACACAGTTATCCAGCGTTGGGGAAAGTTAAAATCAGAAAAGTTAAGGAGTTGTGCACAATGAAAATAATGATTCATTGGATTTGCTAAATTATTCAAGGTAAGAGGTTGTAAACAATTTACATTTTGCTGAATTTAAACAAACAAATGAAGTTGAACATTACTAAATTTAATTTGTTTGTTTAAATTCAGTGGCAGCACGGTGGCGCAGTAGGTAGCACAATCGCCTCACAGCAAGAAGGTCGCTTGTTCGAGCCCCGGCTGGGTCAGTTGGCATTTCTGTGTGGAATTTGCATGTTCTCCCCATGTCCTCCAGGTACTCCGGTTTCCCCCACAAGTCCAAAGACATGCAGTGACATATAGGTGAATTGGGTAAGCTAAATTGTCCGTAGTTTATGAGTGTGTATGGATGTTTCCCAGTGATGGGTTGCAGCTGGAAGGGCATCCGCTGCGTAAAACATATGCTGGATAAGTTGGCGGTTCATTCCGCTGTGGCAATCCCAGATTAATAAAGGGACTAAGCCAAAATGAATGGATGAATGAATGATTGAATGTTTAAATTCAGCCCATATAAATTGTTTGCAACCACTTACCTTAAAAATGTAGTAAATCCAATGAATATTTATATATATATATATATATGTTCATTCATTTAATCATTCATTGTGAATATTCCCCAGGTTGTTCCCTCTCATGACTTAAGACAATTAATTGGGGAGTTTTTGTGTCTAAATCAGATCTATTATATAAATTTAAAAGCTGCATCAAACCTGCTAGATGTAAACAAACACTAAACGCCAATTAGACGGCACCATTGCAATATTTTATAAAGGTATAATACATTTAGTTTTGAAGATGTTGTTAATATGTTTCTTATTAAAATGATTTATAAATGTGTAAATCATCTTGCACCACTTGCATGTTTTTATGAAAATCTTTAATAGTTTAAAGTGCTGTATTGTCTGTATATTACGCTACAAACACCTTGTAATAAACTGCAGCACATTTTTTGTTATTTTACAGACTTATTTCTCTAGATATTATTATACTATTTTAAACTACTAAAATGTCAATAAAAGTCACTTTGTTAAGCTGTAGAGTTGATTTTTCAACATCAAAAGTCAACAGAGCACAGATCAACATCTCATAATTCCATTCACAACCTATATCCTATACCTATATACCTATATCCTGCACTTGCTGCTATTGCACTCCTGGTTAGACCTAAATTTCGTTGCGTTGTACTTGCACATGTGTAATGACAATAAAGTTGAATCTAATGTAATCTCTAAAAATAAACAGAAAACACTTGTGAATTACAAAATACAGAAACTGTTCATTAACATATATATTTTTACAGTGTGTTTTAAACTGTAGCAATGTCATACTGCACTGTCCCTGTTAGAAGAGATGATCCCAAGGTATCCATAATCCTGGACCAGGTCGTATCCCGAGCTGATGCTGTGGTCGTCATGGAGAAATTGAGTGCATGATTCCTGAATGACCACTGTGATAAACGAGTCCCCACATTGATCCTGCTGGCCAACGTGACCGCCCGCCGGTGCCCTACTCACACCTGCAGCTTCTCCACGATGGACGTCCAGCTTCTTCAGCCTCTGGCGCCTAGACTGCAGCTCTGAACAGGAAGTTTGGCCAGATGAAAAATGGTCGTGCCTAACAGAGCCTAGTTTCTCTCGAGGTTTTTTTTTCCCTTCACTTCGTCAATTGGTGATGGTTTTTTTCCTCGCCACTGTCGCCACTGGCTTGCTCGGATCGGGACTTGTGGAGCTGTGCTTCGGTGGATTTGCTCTACAGTCTTTGAACTTTCAGCAGTGAAATTTAGACCACACTGAACTAAACTACACTGAACTTCAACTCTGAAATCTGGACTTTACTAGAACTATGTTAAGCTGCTTTGACACAATCTACATTGTGAAAAGCGCTATATAAATAAACTTGACTTGACTTGTTAAATAAACAGAAATAATAATAATATATGCTCAATAAGACCCTCATGTCCTCTGTGATGGAGAATGGTGATGGACTGGAGCTGTTTTTGCACTAAAGATGTTTTCTTCAGATCCAGATCTGATGCTCCAGCTGTAAGATTTGCAGGTGTGTGTGTGTATGTTTCTGCTTCTTGTTTTATTAGGGCACTGGAACAGAAAAACAAGTGTGCAGACATCTGTGTGTGTGTGTGTGTGTGTGTGTGTGTGCGTGCGTGCGTGCGTGCGTGCGTGTGTGTGTGTGTGCGTGTGTGTGTGTGTGTGCATGTGTGTGCGTGTGTGTGTGTGTGTGGAGGAGATGCCCTTTCCCACTCAGGGCTGCTGTTGACACAGATGGACACAAAACATGGAGACAAAACACCTAGAGAATATCATTGAAAATATCATTTGAATCCCTGTAGCTAACAATTTTAGCTTCTAAAAACAATCCCTTAATGTTCTCATTAAGTTTTTTTGAAGCTTCTTCGTAGTTAAACATTGAGTTTTAGACACTTTTTAAAGGATTTTTATTATATTTTTTTATTTTACAGTTACTCTGAGTTTATTACATACACTAAAAGATGCATAAATTAGCAGTTTTCCGTATTTTGTGATTCATGTTTTTATTTTTTTTCTGTTTATTTCTGCTTTGGAATTGCATTATGAGATCTTGATCTTTCTTCCAACACCTTTTAACCTTGAAAAAATTGTAAAAGTGACTTTATTTAACATTTTTAATAGTTTAAAGTGCTATATTGTCTGGGTTGGTGTTGTATATTACACTACAAAAACCTTGTAATAAACTGCAGCACATTTTCTGTTATTTCACAGACTTATTTCTCATGATATTATTTCAAACTACTAAAATGTCACTAAAAGTCACTTTGTTAAGCTGTAGAGTTGAATTTTCAACATCAAAAGTGGACAGAGCAGAGATCAACATCCTATAAAGCACTTCACAACCATACTGCTCTAACAATAACTAATTAATACTGATAGCAACAACTTTTTTGGATGAATATTATCATAATAAATCAAATCAAACATATCAATAATTCATAGAATAACCAAAAAGAGCAGAAAGGCAATTGCACTCTTTTAATTATTTTAACTAATTACAAAAAAAGACTGAAAAATAAGCCTACATACTCATTCATTCATTTTCCTTCAGCTTAGTTCATCAGGGGTCGCCACAGGGGCCATCAGGGGTCGCCACAGCGGAATGAACCGCCAACTTATCCAGCATATGTTTTACACAGCGGATGCCCTTCCAGCTGCAACCCAGTACTGGAAAACACCCATTCACACACACACACACACACACACACACACACACACACAAACACACATACACTACGGCCGATTTAGTTAATTCAATTCCCCTATAGCGCATGTGTTTGGACTGTGGGGCAAACCGGAGCACCCAGAGGAAACCCACGCCAACACGTGGAGAACATGCAAACTCCACACAGAAATGCCAACTGGCCCAGCCGGGACCCGAACCAGCGACCTTCTTACTGTGAGGCCACAGTTCTAACCACTGAGCCACTGTGTCGCCCCAAAGCCTAAACAATAATCTTTAAAAAGTAATTTTTACAGTGTAATGGTGAAATGTTGAAGAAATAATGTCCATCGTGTCATGTGGCCAAAAATCATGTTCGTGTTTCTCATCAGGATGTGTTCTGTCTTTTTGTGTGTTGTTAATAAAACAAAATGACGAGCTTTTAATTAGACAATTATTCCCAGCATAGGAAACTAACATAATAAATGGCATGAGGCAGATATTTAGCATATATTCATATATATTTAAAGATCATCTGAAAGTGTGTTGCTGAAAGCCTTGTTTTGTCTCACATAATTGTCCGATTCTTCTGCTCCGTTGATGTCTTTATATTCAACATGCAGGTTATGTAATGGCTTATGTAACATTTAAGGGCACTTCTGAGGGCTGATTTGGTCTGATGGTCACAGAGGACCTGCCATTAACAAAACCTCATTAAGGAACGCCACGTGAACACCAGCATGCGAAGCTCATTACAGGCTTCAAAAGACTAAATCAAGCTCTGACAGAACAGGAAACATGCACATTGATCCAGCATGCTAGCAAACATGCTAGTTCAAGTTTAAAATACTTTAAAACATGCTAGCAATGTGTTAAAACATTTTAGGTATGCTGGAAAACATGCTAGCAACGTGTTAACCATACTAAAACTTGTTAATTCATGCTAACAACATGCTAAATGTTAATCATGTTAAAACAAGCAAGAAATGTGTTAGCAACATGTTAATTCCAATTTTTAAACATGTTAAAACACGCTGGCCATGTGTTAAAACATTTTAGTTATGCTGTAAACATGCTAATGCATGCTAGCAATGTGTTAACCATGCTAACAACATGCTAAAAAATGTTCATCATGTTAAATCAAGCAAGAAACATGTTAGCAATATATTAATTAAGTTTAAAACACTTTAAAACATGCTAGCCATGTGTTAAAACATTTTAGTTATGTTGCAAACATGCTAATTCATGCTAGCAATGTGTTATTCCAGCTAACAACATGCTAAAGAATGTCAATCATGTTACAACGAGCAAGAAACATGCTAGCAACATCCTAATTCTTGTTAAAACCATGTTGAAACATGCTAGTCATATATTAACATTTTAGGTATGCTGGAAACATGCTAATTCATGCTAGCAATGTGTTAACCATACTAAAACTTGCTAATTGATGCTTACAACATGATAAAGAATGTTCATCATGTTAAATCAAGCAAGAAACATGCTTGCAACATGCTAATTCTGCTTAAAAACAAAACATGTTAGCTATATAATGTTAGAAATATATTAGAAGTCACGCTAACAACATGCTATATTAGAATGTTAGTTATATTAAAACAAGCAAAAAACATTCTAACAGCATACTGTATAGCATTAACTATAAACTCACAAACTGTAATAAATACTATAGTATACTTTAGTTTTTACTACAGTAAACTGTACAACAGCTTAATTCAAGTACTTTACAATAGTTTGGTTCGAAAGCACTACAGTATTTACTATAGTATATCTTCATGTGGGTAACTTTGCTTCTCACGCTCTGGTATAATAATGAGGTTTTGCTGCTGGATGTTTGGATGACTGAATGTCCAGCAATAATTACAGTGGACAGTAGAAACAGTCGTCCCATCAGCCCCTGCACAGCGGGAATGTTGCTGTTCACATTCCATGCTGTCCCAAACACACACACAGTATTCAATTATGCATCACATCCAAAATAAAGGGATAAGCACAGCAAACGACGATGTATTTTTAACAACACAACTGTCTTTATAGCTGGAAAAGCACGTACAGTGTCATCAAACTATTTAAAAAGCCTGAATGGCATGATGGCGGCACGGTGGCGCAGTGGGTAGCGCTGTCGCCTCACAGCAAGAAGGTCGCTGGTTCGAGCCTCGGCTGGGTCAATTGGCATTCCTGTGTGAAGTTTGCATGTTCCCCCCGTGTTGGCATGGGTTTCCTTTGGGTGCACATGCGCTATAGGGGAAGTGGGTAGGCTAAATTGTCAGTAGTGTATGTGTGTGAATGAGAGTGTTTGGGTGTTTCCCAGTGATGGGTTGCAGCTGGAAGGGCATCCGCTGTGTAAAACATATGCTGGATAAGTTGGCGGTTCATTCCGCTGTGGTGACCCCTGATTAATAAAGGGACTAAGCCAAAAAGAAAATGAATGAATTGTAAAAATTATAATAAATAAATAGTGTAAAAAAAACTTGTGTAGAGAAATAACAAATTGCTTGACATGTCATATAGAAAAGTCAGTTAAAAACTAGCATACATGCAAAAAAAATACACAATGTATAAATGCAGCCATATTTTGCATTCATGTATAATGTTGTTTGCAAAGGAATGAACTGTACATGCACAGAACCGCTGTCATTTCTAACACTTTTCTTACAGAAGCTTTTTTGGGAAAGTGGGAAAGGAGTCAAAACATTGCAGACCAGTTCCAGCATGAGCTCGACATGTCTGAACGATGAGCACAAACCACCAAAACCACCAAAAAAAACACATTTACACAGCTCTAGACGTCCATCTGAGCGTTTAGATATTATTAAATCAATCAACTCTCTAAATGTCAAACAAAAACCATGCACTGCAACCAAAGACTGAGCAGCATCTGGAGGATTATATAATAATAAAAAGTTTCTCAGTCAGCAGAACTGAAAGGTTTTACTCAAAGTCTGCTGATTTCAGCCGGACATATGCGAGCATCTGAATGGTAAATCATTTGTCTGCTGTTTGTTTAAGTAAATAATGTCAGGGTTTAGAAGACTGAACTCATTATATAAGAGCGCCATTACAAAATGACCCACAAAACTCTGACTTTTTTTTTTGTATAGGAAGAATATGCAGAATGAAGTGTGTTGAACCGGAGTGAGTGCATACCTGTGTCCTGACATCAACACACACTCATGCGCCCTATAAAGTGTGTGATTGATGGATCTTCACTGTGAAAGCTGCAGCTTCAGGACTGAATGTACTAGAACCTCAAACAGGCTGAGATAGGATTGATCCCTCTTATATTGTGTTGCTAATTATACTTCTGCATGAAATATAAAACCCACTAGAGAGAGAAAGGTCAGGAAGTCAACAGAATCAAGTGTGCTCTCTACCTAGACAGCACTGGAATGCCTCATTATGTTGCATTCTAAGATAACTTCTATGGCAGCAACTCATAAAGTTCTCAGAATGTTCTGACAAAGTTATGAACAAACATCCTTCCAGTAATGTTAATATAATGTTCTGCTCTGTTTTAAACCTCTCAGATAAAAAAATGCTTCATTGAACATTCAAAAGTTTCATAACTTAAGGGAATTTTAAAAAAATGTTATTAATATATGCCACAGGACACACTCTCTCCTTTCGTAAACATTATGGCAATGCTAAACATTAATAAACATTATTTAAAGATCATTTATTCTTCTGTTATGGCATTCAGTAAAGTTCTAATAACTTATATCTTATATCTATATCTCTTAGCTGTGATAATTTGATAAATTTTATGCACCATCCATGCCATTAAGATAATTTCTTAAGGCAAGTTTATTTATATAGCACATTTCATACACAGTGGCAATTCAAAGTGCTTTACATAAACAGGAATAAAAGAGACAAGTATAAGAAAATAAAAACAAATAATAACAGTGATTAAAAACAGATTAAAACAGATTAAAATGTGTTTAACAGGTTTTAAAATAATGAAAAAGGAAAGAAAGACATAATAGTGTGATCTGTCGGGCAAAGCACAGTGTTCATTCAGTAAAGGCACAGCTAAACAGATGTGTTTTCAGTCTTGATTTGAATGTGCCTAATGTTGGAGCACATATGATCACATCAGCACATTGATGTGCTCTGATTTTCTGCTTCTGGTCAGAATCCTGGCCACAGCGTTCTAGATGAGCTGCAACTGTCTGACTGTCTTTTTGGGAAGGCCAGCGAGGAGTCCATTACAGTAATCCACCCTGCTGCTGATAAAAGCATGAACAAGTTTCTCTAAGTCCTCACTGAAGACAAGGCATCTAATTCTTGCAATGTTTTTGAGATGATAGTATGCTGATTTACTTACTGCTTTGACTACTGAAACTCAGATCTGACTCCAGAATCACACCAAGATTCTTGACCTTATTTTTTGTTGTTCGACCCTTAGAGCCGAGGTACACATTCACCTTGAGAACCTCATCTCTGTTCCCAAACGCAATGACTTCAATTTTCTCTTTGTTTAACTGAAGAAAGTTTTGGCACATCCAACTGTTCTTAAGGGGAATAACAGCCAATTACAGCCAATCTAAAATAAACAATATGGCAAAAAAGACTTTCTCCAGGAATAAAGTATAATAGCAAATACTGTGAAAAATCTCCTTGTTCTATTAAACATCACTTCTGTTAAAAATTCACAGGAGGGTGAATAATTTTGATCTAAATCAGCCATTAATTGATCTACGCTCATTCTGATCCACAATAAGACGCGTCAGTCCGCTGTCAGATCTATTTCTGCTATATGTGGGTCAGTCACTAATGTAACTGTCCATCCAAAAATACAGCAGTCAGTTGAGTATGCTGAACACTGAGCATCCAGCCCTTTTGAAAGACACATCTGCGCTCACTTATGTAGAGAATGACATACTACTGTACTTCTATTTTTGTGGTGTATATATTCAGCATTGAAGATCTGCTCATGTGCATTTGCCAGAAAGATCACACAGCCGTTATGACTGTATCCCACTATGCACTGGACTCAACTTCAACAGGCATTTCCACTATAATCAGAATCAGAATGAGTTTTATTCATCATGTGTGCACAAACACACATGGATTTTTATTTATTTTTTGTGATTTTTAGGAGCTCAGGGTACAAACACAGACTCAAAAAATTAAGTTAGCTTAAAACTTTTTTTAAAACTTAGTTAGTTTAAAAACTTTTTTAAAATGAGCTGAAACAACCCGATTCTTGAGTTTTTTTGGGACAACTAGCTCAGTTGAGTGCATTGCATGTCTGAGACTGCGTGACAAAGTTTGGATACGCAAGTCTGCAGTCAGATACTATTGAATTTTGTTGCTAGATTTAGTAACTTTTCATACGACCCTGGCAAATATTTTTTATTAAAAGAAGCAGCAGATATTAATTTACACTGAGGAAGGGCAGAGGGTTGCTGAAGAACTACTGAGAGATTTCAGCTGCTGTCTGGGCTTTCACTGCCTTTCTACACCTCCCTTTCTTCATCTGTTCAATACTTTTTCCCTGCGTCATTTCATTTTATTACACATAACTTAATTTGTAAACTAATTAGATTTGTTTTCTTTTCATATATGGATTTCTGTGGTTGTTACCAACATCTGGTGAAAACTTCAAGTCAACAGCACCTTTAGAAATACATTTTCTGAGAAAAATAGTGACGTGTTGAACACTTATTTCCCCCACTCTATTTTTTAACATGAATGTATATAGCTAGATATAGGTTAGGAAAATTCTAGAAAACATTTATAATTGTTTAATGCTTGAAATGATGCTGGGATTTGAAACAATCATATTATTTAGCTATAATGTACTTTTAAAAACTTAGTAAAATTAATATATGAAAAATAATATGATTAAGACGCACCAGAAGACTTGTTATTGCTGTGCATTGTGGAATTTATTGAGTGCACTTCATAACATCCACTATGGACACCACCAGAAATGGCTGCTCCTACAAATAGTGTACTATTTAAGGGTATATAGGAGTTATTTCAAATACAGCCTTAGTGTAATATTTAGCATTCTCTCCTGCAGTTCTGGATGAGTGTTTGATGTTGCTCAAGGACATGAGCATGTGTTCACATGAGTGAAGCTGGCAGGGAGATCTGTGCACTCGCAGAAATGCAAAGTCATCTGAATTCACTGTTTAAATGACCTTCTGTTAAAAGACTAAACTGATATGAACGCTACTCAACAATTAAACCATTGCAAAACCCATGATTTATGAATATGACAGGCATTGATGATGATACCATCCCAAATGATCCTCATGTTACTTGGGAACATTGCAAATATTTTGTATGATCTCTAAAACAGCTGTAAAAATATGATCAGTAAGTCATGAACACATATTATTCATTCATTCATTCATTTTCTTTTCGGCTTAGTCCCTTTATTAATCTGGGGTCGCCACAGTGGGATGAACCGCCAACTTATCCAGCATATGTTTTACGCAGCGGATGCCCTTCCAGCTGCAACCCATCACTGGGAAACATTCATACACACTCATACACACACATACACTACGGACAATTTTAGCTCACCCAATTCACCTATACCGCATGTCTTTGGACTTGTGGGGGAAACCGGAGCACCCGGAGGAAACCCACGCTAACACGGGGAGAACATGCAAACTCCACACAGAAATGCCAACTGACCCAGCCGAGGCTCGAACCAGCGACCTTCTTGCTGTGAGGCGAACGTGCTGAACACATATTAATTTATGTTAATTATAACTTATTAAAACGAGTCAGGTAATAATTTTTCGAACTTATTATTTTTTTAACTATACAAGCTGTTTTATGCACGGCACGGTGGCAAAGTGGTTAGCACTGTTGCCTCACAGCAAGAAGGTCAGTGATTTGAGTCCCGGCTGGGTCAGTTGTCATTTCTGTGTGGAGTTTGCATGTTCTCCCTGTGTTGGTGGGGGTTTCCTCCGGGTGCTCCGGTTTTCCCCACAGTCCAAACAAATGCGCTACAGGGGAATTAATGAACTAAATTGGCCGTAGTGTATGAGTGTGTGTGAATGAGTGTGTGTAGATGTTTCCCAGCACTGGGTTTCAGCTGGAAGGGCATCCGCTGTATAAAACATATGCTGGATAAGTTGGCGGTTCATTCTTCTGTGGTGGCCCCTGATGAATAAGGGACTAAGCTAAAGGAAAATGAATGAATGAATGAATGAATGAATTAAGCTGTTTTATGTCAGGTTAATTTGATTCAACTTAAACATTTTTTTACAGTGACACAAAAAAATGAACTAACAATGTGCTAAAATAAGGTAATAAATGGATAAAGTTGATGTCAGCTTGCATTACACAGCAAATATAACAGAAATTGTATATGCATTATGTATATGTATATGCCGGGGCTCGAACCAGCGACCTTCTTGCTGTGAGGCGATCGTGCTACCCACTGCGTCACCGTGACGCCCTAAATGAAAACAAAAAAAAATTAAAAAGATAAAAGGGGGAAAACAATATGAGTTCAAATGAAATAAATTGTACAAAACAATCTGTGGTTTAGCAACATTTGTGATGGACAAAAACAGGAGGAGCCTCATGGAGCCTCAAGGACAGGGTTGCCAAGTCCAAAGTTTTCACGCAAAACCGGGCTACTTTTAACCACACTGTAAAAAATGCAGGATTCCACACAATTCAACACAAATTAATTAATCGAACTATTAACGATTAAGTGGATTAAACATAAAACAATGAAGTTTTCCCTGAAAAGAAGATCTCAAGAATTGTGTTGTTTCAGCTCATTTTAAATAAGTAATTTGAAAAAGCAGGAATCTTTTTTTGACTTGCCACATGTTGTTTTTTAGTTAGAGGGTTAAGGATTTGAAATATTGCATTAATTATATTTATATGGTTGAGTTGAAATATTATACTCTACCAAATTTACATTCCATGAGAAAAACTGCGCTAAACAGAGTAACGTTAAGCATACTTTTGTGAGGTGCAGGGGGACTGAAATGGGTCTAAATCGCATACTAACGTTACTAGAGTAAGTACTACATTTGAACATACTTCATGGACGTTAGAAAAGTATGTTTTAGCCTATAGTATGAATATGAATATTATGAATGGAATTTAGACATACTACACTCACCATTTATCATTATCACATGACCTACCTGAATTCGAATATACTACTCGGCTCACATACTTTCAATATTCTTCACATAGCCTATTAGTAGCCTAGGGAAGTATGCGATTTGGGACAAACCAACTGTTTGCAGCAGTTTTTGTTTCCATAGTAACTGATTGGCAGGACTCTCCAGAATTGATGCTAAATAATAACTGCAAAATCATATGTAATGTACAGAAGAAAGTCTATCGATTTACAATTTAATGAAATCATTTAATGTTTATTTTAGATTTCTGAAAATATTTTTAATGTAAAATTTATTTGCGGGCGGTTCATTCCGCTGTGGCGACCCCAGATTAATAAAGGGACTAAGCCGAAAAGAAAATGAATGAATGAATGAATTTATTTACGGTTAACTTAAGCTGTATTTTTTCTGAATTTGCCTTCATTTTAACTGGACGGCACACAGCAGTCACCTGAGAAACACCATGCCATTTATATGATTTATTTTATGATGCCCTTCCAGCTGCAACCCATCACTGGGGAAACACCCATACACTCTCATTCACTACGGACAATTTAGCTTACCCAATTCCCCTATAGCGCATGTCTTTGGACTGTGGGGGAAACCGGAGCACCCGGAGGAAACCCACGCCAACACGGGGAGAACATGCAAACTCCACACACAAATGCCATCTGACCCAGCCGGGACTCGAACCAGGGACCTTCTTGCTGTGAGGCGATCGTGCTACCCACTGCGCCACCGTGACGCCCACCTTTATAATTAATACAGTTAATTTAAAGGTAAAAAACGTGTATAATACATACAGCAATTTGAAGTTAAATAAAAATTTGACTCCAGTTTATTTAGTTAACGTACAAGTGTGGAAAGTGCATAAGAATGAGATGACAAAATCAGGGCGTTAATTTGACGATTGTATTGTTATGGATTATTATTTATTGTTATGGACTGTTACCTTTATAAATAATGTAGAGTGAAGAAGGGGTAGGGGCGACGCGGTGGCGCAGTGGGTAGCACGTTCGCCTCACAGCAAGAAGGTCGCTGGTTCGAGCCTCGGCTGGGTCAGTTGGTGTTTCTGTGTGGAGTTTGCATGTTCTCCCCGTGTTCGCGTGGGTTTCCTCCGGGTGCTCCGGTTTCCCCCACAAGTCCAAAGACATGCGCTATAGGTGAATTGGGTAAGGTAAAATTGTCCGTGGTGTATGCGTGTGAATGAGTGTGTATGAATGTTTCCCAGAGATGGGTTGCAGCTGGAAGGGCATCCGCTGCGTAGAACATATGCTGGATAAGTTGGCGGTTCATTCCGCTGTGACGACCCCAGATTAATAAAGGGACTAAGCCGAAAAGAAAATGAATGAATGAATGAATGAATGAATGAATGAAGAAGGGGTAGGCATACACTGAAAATAAATATTCATTGGATTTATTTAATTTTTTTAAGGTAAGTGGTTGCAAACAACTTATATGGGCTGGATTTAAACAATTTAAATTTAGTAATGTACAACTTTATTTAAATTCAGCTCATATAAATTGTTTGCAACTAGTTACCTTCAATTTTTTTTAAGTTAAAATCGTTTTGTATTGTTTGTTGCATTATTTTGCTTCGTTTAGTATTTATTTAGCGTAGTTATTTTCTTTAAAAAAAAAGTCTAAAACGTGTAATTTATGAATGGTCGGTGGCATATTTTGCGTTTTGATATTATTGGGCTGGTCAATCTGGCAACCCTGTTGAGCCCACGATGACCTTCTCTGGAAAAGACCCCCGTCCATTAAGCGGGTGTATGTATGTGTGTTACTTGATCCCGAAGGGTTTGCTCACATGGTGGAAATTTCCACGCACTCCTTATAGAAACACAGTTCTTGAGGAGCGACAGCAATTCTTCTCCACATCTTCCAAGATAAACTGTTTCTTCAGGATCCAGGTGGGTTGATGCACACACACATACACACATTTATCACCTGAATCCAAGTCAAACGAGCATGTTGAGCCTTTGGAGCATCACTGCTAAAAGTGTTTGCATGAGGAACAAACCTGAGATTCAGATCAGTAGGAAGCATCACTGCATGTGCATCTGCATTGTTGATGTTTCACGACACGAGCATTGTAGATGTTTTAATAATTGTTTGCATTGTTATTAATTGTTTTAATACAACTGCTAATTGCTTCAATGCTTCTACATGATGAAAGTAACGCGATTTCTGTGCCATATTTTACCCAAATAACCTACTGAAGTTGTTAAAGCTCAATGCATTCGCGTGCAAACGTAAAAGAAACGTGTTTGAAACATTACTGCACACATAAACCATACCAGTGCTAAAGAAAACGTGTATTTTGATAGTGCGGTTGTGTTGTTGGTTTCACACAAAGCGGTTTGGCGCGCGCGACACACACACACACACACACACACACACAGAGAGAGAGCTCGTACATCAGTCAATCAAAATTATTGAGGTAAATAGTTTTTATATTCGCACATTCGTTCATTTCTTTTAAGTGAAAACTCGTGACACGGTCTCTATATTGTTTACCATGCTACTCTGAATATTCGGTCAGAAATAGTATGCAATTATGACTTCAAAACAGCATTGGCTCTATTTAACTGGCTGTGAACAATGTACTTTGATAGGCATTGGCTGCTTATATGACTTCCCTAATTAGAATTTGCAAATAATACTTTAATGAATTTATATTATCAATGAGAAAGTCCAAATGTGGGAATATAAAACCAATTTACCTCAATATCAAACTTGCGGCTTTGAAGAATCACACACAAGTTACTTTTACATCAACTATTTATTTACTCCTTGTTCAATAAGTAAGGTGAATTCACAACAAATGCAAATTATGAAATTAATATATGTGTGCGAGGGGAACATTTTGTTCATATTTCACATATTCGTTTTATATTGCTGCATATTTTGTGCATTTTAGTTAGTCTGACTCCATCAGTTGACTCCATGTTCTTCAGTTGACTTCAGTTGTTGAGGTTTATGCTAATCCAGAACATTCTGTGACGTATGTGTGTGATCCGCCCACCCATGCTGAACTCATTCACACACACATTATGCTACTGCATGATGGAAAATTAATAACTGCAATTGGAGTTCACACAATGAGAATCGGTCCTATAATATCAATACCAATAATCAGCTACATATCCTCATGAAGAAGTGGTTTATAGTTTTCATGCCGTTTGACCACATGAAACCATATACTGTTTATGTGCCTTCAGTTTTTATGTGTTTCTAATGTGAGTTTGATCACAATTCTTGCCTGACATTTATATCCATAATGAAAGCAGCAGCAGATAGTTTATCTCATTACTGAAAATAAAATAACTAGCAATAGCATAGACTAATAGTATATGTAAAGTACAATTTTACTTGGATTTTGATTTTAAGTCAAACCAAAGTAAGGTTAAAAAAGATAGTTTTCTACTTTGTAGTAAAGTAAAAAAGATATATATATATGTTTGTTTGTTTGTTTGTTTGTTTGTTTGTTTAGTTAGTTAGTGTCTCTATAGATTAGGGCTGCACGATATTGGAAAAATCTGACATTGCGATATTTAGTTTTTCTGCAATAAATATTACAATATATTTGTTACAAAACCTGAAAATGAATTATATTGATTGGGATAATTCTGTAGGGAAGTTAATATGGATAAATTGTAATAAACCAATTACAAGCATAGATATAAAAAAGAGCAAAGATAAAAGTGTGATAAATTGTGTTTTATGGATTTCAGGACAGTCAAATAGTATTCAGGTAGAGGGTTTTAAAAAATCAAATGTAAAATAACACCGCAAAAACCTGTACTGTATAAATAATTCAGTAAAATTATTCTTTATTAAAGTTAGAAATGGTAAACTTTCTTGTGCCTGAATACTTTGAACTCTGTCAAGCCTTAAAAACATGCGCAAATGATAAACTGTCACTCCGTTATGGTTAAACTCTGCAATAAATACACAATTCTGGTATATTCTGAACTTTACAGTAGTTCCTGGTCAACTATAATCATAATTTAACATTGCATACCTATTGCGGATGCGCACATTGCGATATCGATGCTGAAACGATATATTGTGCAGCCCTACTATAGATATAAAACAGTATTTTTACTTTGTGTTAATGTACTTTTTTTCTTGACTGCAATAAATATCTTCGATTTAGATATACTGCAATACACCACAGATTACTGTAGTAAAAACTAAAGTATACTACAGTATTTGTAACAGTTTTTCAGTTGTAAATACTACAGTGTGCTGTAGTAAAATGTTTTAAATACTATAATATATACAGCATAATACACCTCACTATAATATAGTTCAAAAACACTATAGTATGCACTAATAATTACTATAGTATTTTGGTTTTCACGTGGGTATGCATGTTGTGTATTTGAATGTTTTTTTTTTTCCTTCATTAAAAATATTTAATTGTGTGATGCAAAACAGAACAGAACATCACGGACCAGTTATGGATAACATGGGTGTGTGTGTTTGTTGTTAAGCGCATTCAGACAGCAACTCATTTATGACCGTTAAAGATGTCATTATGCAGAAGTGTTCCTCAGGTTTTTTTGGCCGTTCTCCAGTTTGTTTGAGTCCTGGCAGAGTAAAATTTGCACAAGTGGACGTTCTGTTCACTCAATCTAAACACTGACTGTGCAATATCACCATTCTCTGAACTGTAGTAACTCTTCCAGGATTGAGTCAGAGATGATTGACAGACGTCAGTCATTTATGAAATATAATGTTCTTTGATGTTCGGTTTACTTCACTCACTAACTTATACTGATGTCTAAGTTCATTGGGAGAAGAACCAAAAATGGGAACTTTCAATATGTATTTTTTTAAATCATTAAAGTAAAATAATAATAAATAAGGAGCACAACAGGGTTTAATCCAAAGAGTATTTCAATGCATGCCTTATAAAGGGTTAAGTCCATACCCTTTATAACACCATATTAAGATTATAACTACATAAAAAAATGCATTTAAATACAAATAACTGCAAATAATTTAAAGCTGCCTTCATGTCAAATTCTGAATTAATGCATGTTTCTGAATCATGATCAATCATGATTCAATCTACAATGTTGAGATTAAAAATAATAATATATATGTTTTTAAACCGTGTGTGTTACATCATTTTGCATAAAAGATCATCAGAAATTATAAACATTTTAATTCTCTTTTCTCCACAACAAATCTGTTAAATGTAACAGGTCTGAAAAAATACATGCAGGTATAAAACAAACATAAATTATTGGCATTATTTATAATAAACACAAAGTAAAGCAATTAAAGCAAAACTGAAGATTATAAAAAAACAACTTGTATGACAAAACCTGTTTTAGATAAGAGTGTAGTATTTTAGCTGGAAATGTAAAAATCCATGGTTTAATGTCACGACAGTCATTCGGTTTAGGTTTTTTTTAATAATGGATTGGTTCTTGGACTCAGTTGTGAGTTTGGCGCAAACTCAGACCAAAATAACCTCAAAGAACAAACACAATGTTCCTGTCACACCGAGCCAGATCAGACATCCAGAATTTCATCGCCAAACTGGCTTTTAACAACAGGTTAAACACTGAACACGATACTTATGAATATTCTGATGATAAATTGCCCAGCTAACAGTGAACGTGAATTTTGTGACGTTCTTTAAAAGTAGTGTAAATGTTAGCACGTTCATTCATTCGTTCATTTTCCTTCGGCTTAGTCTCTTTATTCATCAGGGGTCGCCACAGTGGAATGAACCGCCAACTATTACAGCATATGTTTTACACAGCGGATACCCTTCCAGCTGCAACCCAGTACTGGGAAACACCCATACACACTCATTCACACACATACACAACGGCCAATTTAGTTTATTCAATTCACCTATAGCGCATGTGTTTGGACTGTGGGGGAAACGGCAACTGACCCAGCCAGGACTCGAACCAGCGACCTTCTCACTGTGGGTTGACAGTGCTAACCACTGAGGCACCGTGTCACCCCTGTGTTAGCATGTAACATATTTAAAATTGTTTTTGGAACATTATTGTAACGTTGAATTAATATCATATAAATGGAAACATCTACAATACTGTTTTTATAACCTACTGAGAACATTGTTATAACATTATTGTACTCAGAATGGAATGTTCTAATAACATTTAAATGACGTACTGAGAACTCAGACTGAGACTGAAACGTTATAAAAGGTTTTCAATATTGTTATTATAACCAGAAAAAATAATATAAATAACATTCATTCATTCATTTTCTTTTCGGCTTAGTCCCTTTATTTATCTGGGGTCGCCACAGCGGAATGAACCGCCAACTTATCCAGCATATGTTTTACGCAGCGGATGCCCTTCCAGCCGCAACCCATCACTGGGAAACACCCATACACACTCATTCACACACATACACTACGGACAATTTAGCTTACCCAATTCACCTATAGCGGATGTCTTTGGACTGGTGTGGGGAAACCGGAGCACCCGGAGGAAACCCACGCCAACACGGGGAGAACATGCATATATAAATAACAATAACGTAATAAAATAATTCATGGACTGGAATGTTTGTGAAATTAAAACGTGTTGAATTTTCGTTTTTGCAACCAAAAAAATACAATTTCCAAAAACAGATGCTTTGAACGTTCTAAGAACTTAAAAAAAACCCATTATTTATCTTAAACGGAACATTTTTATAAGCTAAAATTGTTAGTTTGGTGGCATACTTATTAAATCGTGCAAATGTCATGAGGTGTCACCACCACAGTGCTAATGTTCTGGGTGTCACCCGTACAGATAATTATTTAGTGGTTTTTAGCACGTCACTAAGATGTCTTGGATGATTTACTTTCACTTGATTTACTGCAAACACATTCTCTCTAGTGGTTTAAAATTTAAACTACGAGTCAATAACCGCAGTGACGGTGAAAAACGTTCATTAATCAACATGCGATTCTTCTTTTCAGCTCCTGTAAATTATCGTCTGGATGTCGTCATTCATTCTGGTCTTTCATTATTTTGAGCTCGTGTCAGTGCGTTGTGTGTTCTGCTACGTCACGGATGTCACAATGAGCAAATCAATAGACTGATAAGATGTTGGACAGAGAGATGAAACCAAGGACATGACATCCAGAGAATAGACTTTTGAAACTCTTTGTCAGGTTTTTACATTTGCAATTCATTTTTTTTTTGGGAAGGTCTATACCAGGGCTGGTGTCCTGTAAAATTTAGTTCCAACCCCAATTAAACACACCTGAACAAGCTAATCAAGCTCTTTCTAGGTATACTAGAAACGTCCAGGCAGGTGTGTTGAAGGAAGTTGGAGCTAAACTATGCTGGACACCGGCCCTCCAGGACCGAGTTTGGGCACCCCTAGTCTATACTGATATTTAAAATTGTCTCCCATATAATTTCTGCTGGCAGAAAATCCACTGGAGACCCAAGAACATATGATAAAAAAGTGAAATTTGGCACGCTAGTAGAGGACTGTCTTATCTACTGATATGCCAAATTTGGGAGCTTTATATGAAACTATCTAGCGTCTTCAATATCCAGCAATTAAGGTTTAACTTTTAAGCCACCAGAATCTTTGTCAGGTTTGTTGAAAACACATTACTAATGTAATGCGTGTTTGATATTTCAACCATAGAGTAACTTTTAATGATAACAGTGGATTAAAATATGAATAGTTTGGCTTTATGTTTTTAAAACTTTTTACATAAAGTTTTGGTGTTGAGGCCCTCAAATTGCCATTGTTGTGTAAATAAAAGGTTAAAGGTTTTAGTTGAGCGGCACGGTGGCTCAGTGGTTAGCACTGTCGCCTCACAGCAAGAAGGTCGCTGGTTTGAGTCCCGGCTGGGTCAGTTGGCATTTCTGTGTGGTGTTTGCATGTTCTCCCCGTGTTGGCGTGGGTTTCCTCCGGGTGCTCTGGTTTCCCCCACAGTCCAAACACATGCGCTATAGGTGAATTGATGAACTAAATTGTCCGTAGTGTGTGTGAATGAGTGTGTGTATGGGGGTTTCCCAGTAAAAAAACATATGCTGGAATAGTTGGCGGTTCATTCCGCTGTGGCGACCCCTGATAAATAAGGCACTAAGCCGAAGGCAAATGAATGAATGAATGGTTTTAGTTGAAAGCTCTATTTTTTTTCACGTAAACGCCCACTTTGCTATCTTATTTGCCACTTTTTGTCACATTTTGTTTGACAACAGCGTCACCTACAGAATTATTTTTTTTAAAATTCTTTTTATATCATGTATATTTTAATGGAATTTGTTTTTGTATTTATTAAATGAAAATAATGCAGTATATATATATATATATATATATGAATATAATGATGTATGAAAGTCTGGTTTCATATTTAATGGAGTAAAGGTGAAGTATTTTGTGGGATGGCGGAGGTTCCTGTGGTCTGTCTCTGCTGATATATTTGTGTAATGTAATCTAGAGCCATACGGAGGGTCGGGCTGGATAATCTTAGAGCTGAAGGAGAACTTGAGTCCTGCGTCGAGCGCTCAGAAAAATAACAGCAGTGTGACTCTGCAGGTTTATGAGGAAAAAACACGGGTTGTTTGGGACAGATTTTGGTGGGTGGTTTCGGGTGAGGGTGTGGGTGTGGCTTTAAATCGTGGCATCTCTCCCATCATGCGTCTGTTTCGATGGTAACTTTGTTTCAATGGTGCTCTGAAATATGCCCATGGTTCTTGTCGGACCTTCTATTTCAGGACTTGGAGTCTCTGCTAATGAGCTGATGAGTTGAACCAAATGTGTTTATTGGACTTTTCACATTTCTTGGAAGCTAAAAGGACTTTAGTTGGATAAACAGATTTTTTTGCATTCTCATTTGCTTCAATAGCAAAACACAAATAAATAATCAGTGATGGTATTTAATTAACTTTGGAAAAAAAATACAAGTAATAGTTTATATTGGACAGAAAGTATATAAACAAGTTTGTCACTCAGCTGTTGTATCAGACTGCAAACATACTCATAAAAAAAAAGTTTGGTAAATTTAACTTTATTTACTGCGATTAATTTGTGAATGTTTTAACAGGCCAAATTAAAAAAGTTTGTGTATATAGTAATATCCCCCCCCCCCA
>CAIGQV010000366.1:925857-951052 GCA_903798115.1 Danio jaintianensis | reverse complement strand
CTGATAAATAAAGGGACTAAGCCGAAAGAAAATGAATGAATGAAATTTAAATGATACTTTTCTAACCCAGCGTTTGTCCAATTTTAACCCATTGCTGAGTTATATAATATCTTAGAGTGATTTACGATATAACCAAAAAGCAGCTTACTGAAATGAAATTTTCAGTTTTCTCTCCTGCATTTTCCTTTCGGAAACACACTGTAGCCACAACAAAAGCCAAGTCACACGTCAATCTGCGTTTTAGAGACACGAGTAAGTCTTTCTTCAGGCTCAGTTGAGTTAATCTGACACACGTTACACAATAAACATACAATTACACAACAAACATGCATGAGAGAGGCAGGAAAACATGCATAATATTGAGTCTGTCACGAGACACCGTTTGCATTGTCAACAAAGAAACTTGATTAAAACACCCTCAATTTTAAAAATGATGGGTTATTTTAACTCAATAATTAATCAAATAATGCACAAACACAGCAGTTGGGTAGAAAAATTGCTATTTAATTGGTAATTGCAATTTAATAAAAAAATTTACTCCAATTTGGGGTTTGTCCATATTTGACCCAACAGTAGGTTAAAATAACCCAGCATTTTTTTGAGTCTGCGAATAATATGAAGAATAAAGCAGTGGCGGCTGGTTAACTGGTGTATGTGTGTGTGTTGGCATGAGGAACAAAGAACTAAACATTAACCAGCTGGAAGAGATTGTGAGCTAGAAAGTTCTATTATTCACTATAAAAATGCTGGGTTTTATCAACCCAGCGTTGGGTCAAATATGTACAAACCCAAATTCTGGCCTAAATTTTTTGTATAGATTTAACCCAACTGTTAGGTTTGTCCATACCCAACATTGAGTTACAACAACCCAGAATATGATTTATTCTGCTGTTATTTTTCTGTGATGTTGATTAATAACTGTATTTACTGCAGTGTCATTTCAGAGCATTTGCTGACCCAGGATTGTCTGTAGATTGTAATAATGTTTAGTAAAAGCATCTGCTCATCTGTAACCACGGAAATAATTAGGAGAAAAAGCCAGAACTGCAAACACACGAGCAGAACAGCAGAGTTCAGTGTATTTCCAACGCCGCAGCATCAAAACACTATAAAGTCAGCATAAAGATGCATAGAACCAAACTAAGAGATATTGCTGGCTCATATAACACACACCGACACACACACATGCATTTTAGCCCAATTAAACACTCTCCAGACTGTGAACGCCCTCTCTCAGGGTCATTCCTCTGGGACGTCCTGCAGAAACCTGTCTGAACTTGCTGCAGAAATCAAGATGAGACTTTATATCACACATTAACTTTCTGGACATGTCAATACAAGAACAAAAACACACACACATTTAGCAGAGAGACTGATGGCTGGAAGTGTCTGGAAGTGGCCATTAGAGCGCTTTGTTTCATTAATGCTATAAGCAGCTCCAGCCCTAAGAAAACATCCACCTGTAAAACACCTGTATTATATTCACACAATACACACATTCATGCTGGAATCGTCAGAAAGCTCAGGGTTTTGTAAAGGGATGCTGCTATAAATGATGATAAAACCACATAACCCCACCTTAAATTCAAACTTTTAACCCATTTGTTAGTTGTGAGAAGCAAAATAAACGTTGTACATTTTGATTTCCTTACAGGATCTTCACACAACCTCAGAAGCCAATAAAGCGGTTGTATTTTTCAATGTACACTGTGTTTTTACTGCCCGCAGTGAGTGAGATGTGTTTTAATTATGTTAAAGGTGTTTGATGAGTCACTGTAGTTCACTGACTGGCACACATTGATCCTGTGCCAGGCTGAAAGCTCGATTTACAGCACAAACGACCCCACAAATCACAATCCACAGGGAATCTGCTGTAAATGTGCTGCTGAACATCCATTGAGGTCATTTCAGGATTGGGTTTCTTCTCTGTCTCCACAGGACATGCAGAGTATGACCCAGATCACAGTAGATAGTGAGGTTTAAGCGTCAAAATTCAAGTGACTTCAAGTGAAATCTATATAGTTTCGTGTTTAGAAATTGTGATGGCATGTTCCCACAGTTATTAACATCTTTACTTTAGCAGACACTGCAAAAAATGCTTTTCTGACTTAGAGTTTCTGTGTAATTTCTGGACCAAATATCTAAAGATTCTTACATCAGGAAGCATTTTCGAGAAAAGTAAAAATATATCTATATTTTTTTTTGTGAAATAATGATTCAAAATGAAGTGTTTTATCGAAAACAAACCGAAAACAAGATTATTTTGCCTGTTCTAAGGGAAAACACACTTGATTTTGTCTTATTTCTGGAAACAAAACAATATTTTTTACTTGTCTAGAAAATATTCCCTAATTTAGATATTTGGACTAAAAACTAGAGAAAAACCAAGTAAGGAAAGCATCTTTTTGCAGCATAATATTATTTTTATTGATTTAAAACACTACACTTGCATTTCTCTTCAGTTTTATAGGAAATAATAGTTTTGGTATCACATTGGTTCTGGTACCAAAGTGAGTTCTGCATCCTGTGAATCAATCATTAATTATAAATGGTAAGGAATGGAATCAAGCGACGCCACATAACCACCAAAAACCAACCTTTGATCACAATGACTAAGGTGATTTTGACCCCACACCAACACTACGCATGAGGGAATCTTACACACTCACTCCCTCACACACCCTCTGGTGTAGATGTGTAACTATGATCCAGTGTTGTGGCTGACGCAGGATGTCAGGTATGAATAAACAAATCTTCACCTGGAGTAACAGCCCAGGTCATGTGACAAACAGAAGCTGCGTCATGTTGACTCAGCGACTTTTCAGTAAAGCATTTCAATATTGTATCTGTCTGTGTGACTTTGAGCTACAAATATTGCTGTGAAGTAGCATTTGTATTTGTTATTGTTGTACACTAATCAGTGACTTTTTTTTCATAATACAGTCAATTGTATTCACTTGTGTTTGGGATTAAGAATCACTTTTGAATTTGCAATGAAACAAAGTGCCAACCGATATTTGATTCCCAATTTATGTGATGTACTTACATGTGTCAGTTTATTGAAAAGAAAAACTATTGGATTTTGAGGTGGATGAATAGAAGCTTGCATGATTTTATTGAAGGCGAATAAGTCCTTAATCTTAAAGAATAAAATGTCAACAAGCATGTCATCGCACTAACAAGCACAGCAGCCAATGACGTTGCTGTATTTGAGACTGTATTTGCATATGGGACATCATTGCATGATGTAGCTACAAACATCAGCTTTACAGTAAAGCCTACTGGCATGTACAGATGCATCAGACCTAATATCACCATCCAGACTACAAATTAGCATCTCAGCACAGCTAAATTGTGTGTCTATGAGGACAAAACACACACTCCAAAAAAAAAAAGTTGATTCAACAAAGATTTGGGTGTAGGCTTGTATGGACAAATCCAACCACTGGGTTACAATTCGTAATACAATTATATTTTTAATGCATTGGTTAGGTATGTCTATACTTCACCCAAATTTTAATTGTGCTAAATTGCTACGCTATTATGATCAAACTGTACTAGTTAACATGATCAAATAGTTTTATTTATTTAAAAAAATGGCCCTGATTGCCTTCCATGGGATTTAGGGAAAATACAATAAATTAAAAGAAACATTTAGGCCTAGCCATGGATGAACAGTTCACAATATGATAAAGGATTAAATGTCAATGTGTGAAAAAAACTAACCATATTACATAATGCTTCATAGCTCATTTTTATTATCTTCTGTTTCTAATGTTAAAAGTGTAGTAGCTCTATTGTTTAATATCTTAATAGCTTTAGCCCATGAATATTGCTTAGCTTTACATGAATATGACATTGTCCATGTAATATAAGTTGTATAAGAGAATAGGCTGTGCTTCTTTTTAAACCCGTACAGAAGCACATCATACGTTTAAATTCGTTGCCTATTAGTGTTCCAAACATCCTTGCAATGAAGTTAAACATCAATCCAAAACAATCTTAAGTGTAAACATTGAAAAAACAAATGAGTGACAGATTCTTTAACACCACAAAAACCTTGCGTTTTCTGCTCGTTTCCACCTCAACAGACGCGAATCCAAAATGGCGGCGTTCACGCGACTCAAGTTCAAGTGTTTGTTTATAACCGATAGCTGTTTTTATATCAGAAAAGAGAACGAAGCGACTAAATCACGCGAAACTGACGGAAAACCGACAGGAAAACACAAAGTCTACAGCACGTAAGTTATCAGACAACATGACATAAAGTTTGAGTAGCCTAACTGCACAATAATAAGTTTAGCTTATTCCTTAAATAGTTTATCCTGTTAGCTGCACATGGTTGTTTTTGTACTTATGTCGCTAATAAATGTTAAAGTTTCACAAATTCACAGAGCATAACTTTTATCATTTACATTTATGTCGCAAAATAAAATGGATATTGTGTTTTTAACTCAATAACAAAATAAACAACTGTAAACACACTTAGCAATTCATTCCTCAGAGTGTTTACAGTTGTTTATAGGTGCTTATATTTATAGTTGTTCATTCATTCATTCATTCACTTTCTTTTCGGCTTAGTCCCTTTATTTATCTGGGGTCGCCACAGCGGAATGAACCGCCAACTTATCCAGCATATGTTTTACGCAGCGGATGCCCTTCCAGCTGCAACCCATCACTGGGAAACATCCATACACACTCATTCACACACATACACTACGGACAATTTAGCTTACCCAATTCCCCTATAGCGCATGTCTTTGGACTTGTGGGGAAAACCGGAGCACCTGGAGGAAACCCACGCCAACACGGGGAGAACATGCAAACTCCACACAGAAACGCCACATGATAAGCCAGCCGAGGCTCGAACCAGCGACCTTCTTGCTGTGAGGCGAACGTGCTACCCACTGCGCCACCGTGCAGCCCTTTTATAGTTGTTTATAGGTATATACTTATACATTTTGTTTGTAGTTTTGTATGTAGTTTTCAAGATTGTAGTTTTGCAAAATGCATAAATAAGCAACACTTTATAGGCAATTTTAACCAATCAATTATGTAACTGGAAAGTTATTAAAAATATCTAACACAAAACACCAAAAAAAATCTCATGATTTATATCCAGAATATGATGCATGATGTGCTTATCCTCAATATATGCAATATTATATACTTGAGATCTATGCAAAGTGTTTTTTAAAGCAAAATGTGATAGCATGCTAAATAATGTGATATACAATGCAATATTTAAACTAAACATTTATAACCAAGATGTTTCATATTATTTAAGTGAAAAGAAAAGGCAAACGTTTACTGTTGCATAAAAAATAAGACATTTTAGCAGTGTAACCAAAGAAAACCAAACAAAATAAATATCACCAATATTTTGCACCACGGGCGACGCGGTGGCGCGGTTCGCCTCACAGCAAGAAGGTCGCTGGTTCGAGCCTCGGCTGGGTCAGTTGGCATTTCTGTGTGGAGTTTGCATGTTCTCCCCGTGTTCGCGTGGGTTTCCTCCGGGTGCTCCGGTTTCCCCCACAAGTCCAAAGACATGCGGTATAGGTGAATTGGGTAAGCTAAAATTGTCCGTAGTGTATGTGTGTGAATGGGTGTGTATGGATGTTTCCCAGAGATGGGTTGCGGCTGGAAGGGCATCCGCTGCGTAAAACATATGCTGGATAAGTTGGCGGTTCATCCCGCTGTGGCGACCCCAGATTAATAAAGGGACTAAGCCGAAAAGAAAATGAATGAATGAATGATTTTGCACCACAATCGCCTCACAGCAAGAAGGTCGCTGGTTCGAGCCCCGGCTGGGTAAGTTGGCATTTCTGTGTGGAGTTTGCATGTTCTCTCAGTGTTCGCGTGGGTTTCCTCCGGGTGCTCCGGTTTCCCCCAAAGACCAAAGACATGTGCTATAGGGGAATTGGGTAAGCTAAATTGGCCGTAGTGTATGCATGAGAATGTGTGTGTGTTTCCCAGTGATGGGTTGCAGCTGGAAGGGCATCCGCTGCGTGAAACATATGCTGGATAAGTTGGTGGATCATTCCACTGTGGCGACCCCTGATTAATAAAGGGACTAAGCCGAAAAGAAAACAAATGAATAAATGAATGAATATTTTGCACCACTGTTATAGTTTTATCAACTTGAAAACATCAAGCACAATCTGGAACACAAAAACACTTTGAGAGAGTCGAGTTTCTTATTTGCTGTATTATTGCTTTCTTAACTTTAGCTTGATTGCATGCTTGGTCATATTTCAGCATCTATACTATAAACGTTACAGATTTTTTTAAACAAAACAAAAAAACAGCATGACTATCTGCTTTGTTTCAGAGATGTTTTATCATGTGCCTGATTTGCTGAGAAGTCTTTCAGTGGTTTTGCTAATGACAGTCACACAAAGGCAGGGCAAGTTTGTTTATATGGTACGATCATTTATATAGCACATTTCATACACCATGGTAATTCAAAGTGCTTTACATAAACAAGAATAAAAGAAACAAAATAAAAGTATAAGAAATAAAATGTTTTTGTATTGAATCGCTTGCGTATACCGCTGTAATTTGATACATTGTGCAGCCCCATTATAAGTGTACATAAAGACAAAAATCATATCTACATGAGGCCTTAAACAAATGAATGGCCAAATGAATGAATCAGTTAATCAACATATTTTGCAAAAAAAACCTCATCATTTGTGTCCAGAACATGATGATGATATGATGTATGCACACAATGCCTTAACTGCAGTTTCGGGTTGGCTGTTATGATCAAAATTAAAACGTTCAGTATGTAATTTTTTATTGTATTGTTTATATGCATGTGAGGCGAGTGACGTTATAAAGTGCACAACTGATCCCAATTTGAAGAAAAACCGGACTCGAGTCCTCAAAGTTCGTTCTTTCTTGTCCAACTTGTCTAGTTTAATGAATGCAAGAACTTTGTGTTCAATATTTGCGTACCTGAAGTTAAGAAACGCCTCTAGTGTTGATGGATGTTGCCAGAATGTTGCTGTTTGGTTGCTGAAATGTTCTGTGTGGTTGCGTGGTGTTCAACTTTACGTTTTGGTTCCCACTCTTCTTTTATGTTGCATAGTTATTGTAATTTCAACCAAACATTGGCACAAGCAACAAATTCCTCTCACACTACTGATTGATTGATTGATTGATTGATTGATTGATTGATATGTTTATGTATTTTTGTATGTGCAAATACAGTATATGGTTTTATTTGTTTTAGCCCATGTAAAAAAAGTAAAGTTTCATGTTTAATTTCATGTGCCTTTGTAGAATAAAATAAAAAAATTATAATAATTGTAATTTCAGCTTTAATATTTGATTAATGTTACGATTTGCTGTTTCTTTATGGACATATTTTGTCAACAAGCCCCACGGTTTGAGTAATCATTGGTGCAGCAGTAATATTTGACCTGTGATTGTACACATAACCTCTGCGTGTCAATAACTCACACCTGAGCTAGAGGCTTTAAAACCTCATTTGGCACTCCTGCATGAAACGCATCAATCAATCATCTAACAATCAGGTGCAAAATTAGGAAATTATTCTGAAATGCTTGCAAACTCTTTGTGTTCGTCGCTGCCAAATAAATGACAAATAAATGTCACAAGCGTTTGTGCTGAGTGTAATATATGTTTGCGGTTAATGTAGAGGAACACTGCGTACTTTGGTATGGGTTTCTGGCAGCGGAGACCAACACCTACTGTTCTTCTCTGGTCATTAATTGTTCTAGAACAGAAAGTTATTGGTGACTTTAATTGGTGACACTTTAATTGATGGCCTGCTGAACTGCTCGAGATGTTTTACAGTCGGTTTAGTTATAAATGAAACGTCCTGGTTATGTTTGCATCCATAAATTACATAACATATAAACTGATATTAACACAATTGAATGAGATTTTTTTTAAATGTACATTTCAAATGTAAAAATGACTATAGCTGATGTTGTTATTATGTGTTTGTTTGTAAATATGCAATCGATTGAGGTGTTCTTATGATTATTTTAAGTGTATTACTCTTTCATTTAGCCTGTGGTGGTGGTAATAATGATGTTAAATGCATTTTACAGTTTTGGACAAAACACAATCAAGAATGATATAGATAATATCAAGATGATAATATATTAATCAATGTTTTAAATATGCTGCGTTTGTGTTTATCCAAGCAACACTCAATTACCAATATTAATTAATATTCAATTGCAATATTAGTGGTTAGAGTACGGACGGTTCTACACTTTGAATTATTACCGGAAATAGTGGACCATCCGGGAACCTTTGGTGTACTCTTTTCAACATACTATAGTTTGGGACACACTAATTCTATTTTCAAATACTATTTAGAATGGAAAGTATTTGAATTGGGATGCAGCATATGTGAAGCATTACATTGTGAAAGTTCTGCTTGTGTGTTTGGACATGAAGGTAATGCTGATTTTGAGGTGTACTGTCTCTTTAAATCAGCACAAGTCTCCTCCCCAGTTTTTTTTTGTATCTTTTGTTTATTTTTTTTATATATTACAAGACAAGCATTGTGAAAGTTCTGCTTGTGTTGTTTCGACATGATAATGCAGATTTTAAGGTGTACTGTCTCTTTAAATCAGGATGAGTCTCCTCTTCCAGCTGCACTGCTCAGATTTCCCAGAATGAGATTCAGGCGAGATCCAGGCGATGATGAATCCTGATCAAGCCGTCACTTAATGTCACAATCAGCATCTGATCAAGGCATTCATCGTGTCTTTGGCCTCATTTAACTGGAAGAGAGACTCAGTTAATCCACAGCCCAGTATAATAGGCTTACGTCTGACCCAGTGTGGTACTTTTCCTACACTGGCATAGGTAACGGGATCATGTCTGCTTTCAGACCCTGTAGGTACCTTCGCTGTTTTATTAAAAACACAAAAGATGTTGGCTACATTGCTGTGAGTGTAACCTTGAGAAGAGAAAAGCAGTGAATGGAAATTTCCCAAAAGCATGGCTTAGGGTGGGACGAGCTGCGCTGTCATGTGATTCAGATGGAAATGAAACACAGCCCTTTTTTTTTTATTATCAGTGTGTTCAGCACCTGGATGTCACATTTATTAGCTGATGACGCGCGTCTAGTGTTGACCTTCCTCGTCTATCTCCTTTGCACAGATAAATAAATCACGTTGTTCACGGTTTTGATAAAACTCTACAAGTAGCGACTGGAAAATACTATTTCTGTTTTAATAGATCCCACTGTATAATGCATTCTCAGATGCTTGTAGAATTCCTGAGGTTCAAGAAGATGCAGACTGTGTTTTGAAGCAAAGAGTCAACAAAAAAACTTGCTGTCTCTTGCAGTTGCTAGGGTTTTTGGGTGATTGTCACTGTGTTGCTATGCAGATGTTTTAAATAGTTGCTTATTAGGTTTATTTATTGCATAAAAATATGATTTATTATTATTATTTGTGTAAATTATTATTGTTGTGGTTCAAAATTTATATATAATGCACTTCAGTTAAGTGCTGTGCAGGTAAGAGTTCAATAAAATCATTCATTCATTCATATTCAACCGCTTTTCCGGGGCCGGGTCGCAGGGGCAGCAGTCTTAGGAGAGAACCCCAGACTTCCCTCTCCCCAGACACTTCCTCGAGCTCCTCCGGGGGGATCCCGAGGCGTTCCCAGGCCAGCCGAGAGACATAGTCCCTCCAGCGTGTCCTGGGTCTTCCCGAGTCCTCCTTCCCCGATGCCTGGAACATCTCCCTAGGTAGATAATAAAAAATGTATAAAATAACAAAACATTATGAAATATGTTTTTGTTGTTGTAATTAAAAATGAAAGGTTCTATACCAATACATTTAAATTTAATTTCAAATATATATCTTCAGTACAACTTTTTTTTATTATTGTTTTCAAGGTATTTTTTGTTTTTAGGAGCTGGCTATTAATTAGCTATTGGATTTGTCAAATTATGTTAAATTAGCCAAATATATGAAACGTTTGAAATACTATATTTGATGACACACAATTTTGTAACTATGTAAATAGGATTTTTCATTTTTTTTATTTTAATTCCTTGATTATTGTTTTGTCTTTTTTATGGATGCTAGTCTCTATCACACACGCACGCACGCACACACACACACACACACACACACACACACACACAATTACATTTGAAAAGTTAATAAATGTAAAAACATTTTTTCTTTCTATTCAGTTGGAGGTTTGCATCTTCTGGCTTTTTTTAGAACTGCAAAAAGCTTAATGAAATTACAATTGTAAGTCTTGAAATTCTGAGAAAATGTTTATAATTGTCAGAAATAAAAATTTGAATTGCCAGAAATATATATATATTTTTTTGCAAGTTTGAGGAAAACAATTGCATCTTAAATTGTTTACTTAAAACTTAAAAAAACATAAAGTCTGAATTGCTATGTGCTAATGAAAAGATTTCTAAGTTTACACCTTGCAGTTTTTTTCTTATATTTAGGAGTTTATGTCTTGCAATTATTGACAGATTTTTTTTCTCTGAATTGTGAGATATAGTCCAGGTTTTTGTATAACTTATTATCTAATGGGAAAAGAATTAACCAATTAATTAATCAACATGTCTTGTGATTTTTATATTTATTACATTTATTTAAGCAGCACTGTCATGTGAGAGTATTTCCAGTTCCTCAGAATGAACCGGCTTTTCTTTTCAAAAAGATGCAAAAAGATTAATAAAATTACAATCGTAAGTCTTGAAATTCTGGGAAAATGTTTATAATTGTCAGAAATACAGATTAGAATTGCCAGAATTTTTTTTTGCTGTAATTTTGAGGGAAGAAATAGCAGCTTAAATTGTTTACTTAAAAGTCTGAATTGCAATGTGTTAATGCAAGAATTCTAGGATCTTACAAAATAACTAGTAAAATATTAGAAGTTAATTATTAAAACTAATAAGTTTAAAAATGTATTGGAAACAATCAGCACTTGGGAAATAAATGTAGTTTTCAGCTGTAGAGACGTCTCTTTTGGATTTTTTTATTATTATTTATTTATATTTATTACATTAATTTAAGCTTTACTGCAGTGTAAGAGTATTTCCAGTTCCTCAGAATGAACCTATAAACTCATCTTTATCTCATGGCCTGACGCTGCTCAGAGCGGGACTGTAATATCTGTTAATGACCAGCATGTTTGGTCAGTATATGTGATGTAATGGCACAGGCTGAGACCGCGCTCTGGTATGTGTTGTTCTTCCTGTCTGAAGGACAGCACTTCCTTTTTTCCCCTGCCCAGGAAATTGTAAGAGCTTTGTTATTTCAGTTATGTGCATTTGTAAAGTGTACAGACAGTGTATATGTGTCAATCTGCAGTTATATAACCAACATATTTCCTGTGGGTATTAAGGGAATATGCTTTAGATGTTTGGCCTGCTGATTATTAAATCATAACCGTAAAGCTGGGAGATCTGACAATAATTCTCATATGATGATACAAGTCATCTTATATCCTGATAGCCATATATATATTTCTTTATATTTATATTTATATTGTACTGTTACTGTTATTTATATTTAACAGTACCATTTCTGTTAAATTCGATAAATTAATAGTTTATTTTCAGATATACACTCACCGGCCACTTTATTAGGTACACCTGTCCAACTGCTCGTTAACACAAATTTCTAATCAGCCAATCACATGGCAGGAACTCAATGCATTTAAGCATGTAGACATGGTCAAGACGATCTGCTGCAGTTCAAAGCGAGCATCAGAATGGGGAAGAAAGGTGATTTAAGTGACTTTGAACATGGCATGGTTGTTGGTGCCAGACGGGCTGATCTGAGTATTTCAGAAACTGCTGATCTACTGGGATTTTCACACACAACCATCTCTAGGGTTTACAGAGAATGGCCCGAAAAAGAGAAAATATCCAGTGAGTGGCAGTTCTGTGGGCGCAAATGCCTTGTTGATGCCAGAGGTCAGAGGAGAATGGCCAGACTGGTTCCAGCTGATAGAAAGGCAACAGTAACTCAAATAAGCACTCGTTACAACTGAGCTCTGCAGAAGAGCATCTCTGAATGCACAACACGTCCAACCTTGAGGCGGATGGGCTACAGCAGCAGAAGGCCCCACCGGGTGCCACTCCTGTCAGCTAAGAACAGGAAACTGAGGCTACAATTCACACAGGCTCACCAAAACTGGACAATAAAAGATTGGCGAAACGTTGCCTGGTCTGAGTCTCGATTTCTGCTGCCACATTCGGATGGTGGGGTCAGAATTTGGCATCAACACCATGAAAGCATGGATCCATCCTGCCTTGTATCAACGGTTCAGGCTGGTGGTGGTGGTGTAATGGTGTGGGGGATATTTTCTTGGAGCACTTTGGGCCCATTAGTACCAATTGAGCATCGTGTCAACACCACAGCCTACCTGAGTATTGTTGCTGACCATGTCCATCCCTTTATGACCACAGTGTACCCATCTTCTGATGACTACTTCCAGCAGGATAACACGCGAACCATCTCAGACTAGTTTCTTGAACATGACAATTCACTAGCATAAATATACGGGGACAAAATACAGAAATCTACTAATTTACGGATATTTTTTACAGTGTAGGTCATATATTTTGGTGCATTTGAATAAAACAGATTTATTAAACATGTATTTATTAATATAATATTTTAATCACAGATCATTTTTATAATTTACTATAATATTTCAACAAAATATATCTTTTATTAAAGATTTTTCCCTAATATTTAAATTTGGGCTGCTAATTTTTGGATCGTTATAAGTTATTTGGCTTCAGTTTTGATTAATCTAATGTATATGCACAAATATAATATTATAAAGCTTCCTGTGGAAAATAATAGACTCTACTCATATATGCTGAACACTATATATATATATATCATGATATTGCACAGTAATGCCTTATCCCAGTTATACAATAATCTCCCAGCAGGATATTATGATGGCACAGAAAGCATCAGTTTTATGAATCTGCTTTGGCCAGTTTGATGCATGATCTCGGACTCTCCGTGATTCCCCGTAATCCTCAATCGCCCCACACAGAGTGAGCGGGTTCATATGTGTTGCGGCTTCAGGTTGTCTTTTACAGTATTAGTGGAAAGTTTTGATGGTGTTTGGAGGTTGTTCTCCGCTGCTCCTGCGGGTCCAGGAATTCAGAGCTCTTTCAGCTGTAAGCGGATTACAGGCCCAAAGCTTCATATCAAAAGATGCCCGGTATTCCTCTCTTCCCACACTCTTCCTCTTTTCTCATCTGGAAAATTCTCTAGACTTATGTCATGGCTCATTGTGGATACGTTTTGGTCACGGTTGTGGTTACACTCTTAAGAAATGCTGGGGTATTTAAACCCGAATTGGAATATGGACAAACTCAAACTGGGTTAAATTTGGTCCTATAAATTTAATTAAAAACTTAACCCAGCAATTGGTTTAGTCCTTATTGCACCCAGAATTTGGTTGAAATAACCCAGGTTTTTTAGAGTGTATGTACAGTGTCAGTGTGTATGTGTGTGTTTTTTGTAGAGGTTGTAGATAAAGATTATTGGAGTGCATAGAAATGCATTTGTTCTATTTAAAAATGTGTCACTTGCTCTTTCTTTATAGATTTTACTAGCAATTTCTTAGTGAGAAGTGTTTCTAGGAATATTATTAATAGCAGTACTTTTAGTATAATTTTTAAATGTTTTATTCATATTTTGACTTTAGCTCTTTTTTAATATTTGTATTTATTTATTTGTTTTATTTTCTTTTAATTGCTTATATATTTTTATTTTGCTGGGCAACGGTTAATTGCATCCAAAGTAAAAGTTGGAATTTAAATAATATATGTGTGTGTACTGTGTGTATTACACACACACACACACACACACGCACACGGATGTTAAACAAAAATTTTATCTATATATTTAAAAAATAAATATATATATATATGTCATAATTTTGTATTTCAATTATTCCGTCAGTTAATTTTCTGGAAACTGAACCTTTAACCTTTAATGTAACTTGCAGTGTAAAGTTTTAGTTACAAGAATGCTTGATTATATGGTGTTTTATGTGCTGGTATGCTATTTTAGAGGCTGGTTCCTCATTTTCTGAACATGTAAGGATGCATCAGACTAGTTGAACCAGCATTAACCAGTTTGAGCTGTGACAGAAATTCACACTGGTGTTTCTTTTCACACATTGACATTTACACTGTCAGAGATGCTGATGAGATGGAGATCGTCGCAGATGTTAAACTCAGTTCTGCTCACCTCTTATAACCCAGTGACCTAAATATAGTCCAGATCTCAACTTACTCTCACACTCACTCTGTGTAAAGAACTTGGCCTGCAGGTATTCAGAAACGCTCGCACACCCACACACACATATTGGTATTGGTGGTTTACGAGGACCATAGGTGTAATTTATTTTTCACAGTAAAAACTGCTTATTACGGTATATGGCAAACACTACCCCTAAAGCCAACCCTCACAAAAAACCAGTGGCAAATTTGAATGTCAAAAAACCATATTAAGTATGATTTTTATGATTTTTGAATTACGAGGACACAAGACATGTCCTCATAATAGAGTTCAACTAGGTCATACCCATGTCATTATACAAATGTCTTTCCTTGGAAACCACCAAACCAGTACACACACACACACATGTTGGTATTGGTGGTTTACGAGGACTCTCCATAGGTGTAATGTATTTTATACTGTAAAAACCACATATTATATGGCTTTACCCCAACCCTACCCCTTAAACCATTCCTCACGAAACCTGTGGCAAATTTTGAATACCATAAGATGCCATTAATTATGATTTTTTTTTAAGCATATTGAATAACGAGGACACATGTTCTCTTAAACCACATCAATAAAGTACAACTAGGTCATACCCATGTCATTATACAAATTTCTGTCCTTGTAAATGACCAAAACCAATACACACACACTATGGGTGGTTTATGAGGACTCTCCATAGGTGTAATGTGTTTTATACAGACAAAAACGCTTATTTCATGGCTTTAACCCACTCCTAGCCCTAAACCCAACCCTCAGAGGAAACCAGTGGCAAACTTTAAATGTCATAAGATGCTATTAAAAATTATTTTTAAGCCCTTTGAATAACGAGGACACAAGACATGTCCTTTTAAACAACCTCAATATAGAACAACTACATCATACCCATATCATTATACAAATTCCTGTCTTTTTAAACCACCAGACACACACCCACATTGGTATTCATGGATTACAGGCACTCTCTGTAGACGTAATGTATTGTATATTGTATAAAAAAAACACTCATTATATGGCTTTACCCTAGTCCTAGCCCTAAAACCATCCCTCACAGGAAACCTGTGGCAAATTTTGAATGTCAAAAGACCCTATTAAGCAAGGCAAGTTTATTTAGCACATTCCATACCCAATGGTAATTTGAAGTAGAGCTGCACAATATATCATTTCAGCATCGAGATCGCATTGTTTGCAATATCTATCACAAATCGCATCCTTGAGATGTCAGGATTATATTTGACCTGTTTAAAACATTGAGGCACAAGAAATTGTACCATTTGTAACTTTAATAAAGATTCATTTTATTGAATTATTTATACATGACTGTATACTATATGTTATTTTACATAAGTTTATCCATTTCTGTACTTGAATACTTTTAGACTCGCCAGAAAACCATTTATTAGATTTTTTCATTGCTCTATTATATTTATCTCTAATTTGTTTTGTTTTTTATACATGATTCACTCCGCTACAGAATTATCCCAATCAATCGAAATGACTGAATTCTTTCCAAATAAAGCTATTCAAGTCATCTGGTGAAATTATTTTCAATATATATCACAGAAAAACGAAATATTGCAATGTCAAATTTTTCCAATGTCATGCAGCCCTAATTTGAAGTGCTTTTAGATATACAAGAGTACAAGAAACATAAAATACAATAGTATAACATAAAAACCTCCGCAATTGATCTCAATTTTCTTTCCCCCAAAAAAATCTTAATCACTGCAATGCTCAATTTTTCTTAATGACGCTACTTCCGCAAGCATGATTAAGCATTTTGAATTACAAGGACATCGGGCATGTCCCCGTAAACCACCGTAATAATGTACAACTATGTCATCATACAAAAAAATGTCCTTGTAAACCACCAAACCCAGTACACTCTAACACTTGTTGGTTTACAGGGACTCTCCATAGGCGTATTGTTTTGTATACACTAAAAAAAAACGTATTATATGCCTTTACCCCACCCCTAACTCTAAACCCAACATTCACAGCAAACCTGGGGCAAGGCAAGTTTATTTATATAGCGCATTTCATATGCAATGGTAAAAAATCTGTTCTTGTAAACCTCCAAAACCAGTACACACACACACACATATACACTAATAAAGCTCCACAAAACACACACATCTAAAAGGATCAGGGTCAGAGAAATGCACTGAGAGCCTCTGTGTATTTGCACGGTTTCACATGCAGATGTTTCACTTCCTGTCTGTGTCAAAAGCGTTTGTTTTCCGGTCTGATAAGTCTGCTATGAACATATACTGAAGCTGTGCACGCTGGAAGCATGATAACACACACACACACACAGAAAGTGATGAAACTGCTGACCGCTTCAAAGTGACTGAGAGCTTTAGGACATGTGTGTGTATAACGTCCCCATGCCCTACTTTTTATGTTATCAAGTTTCCCTCAGGTGTTTTTTTTAATCATGGCTTTAGTTTGAGTATTGCCTGTGATATAATGTACTTAAAAGTCACTTTACTGAAGGGATAGTTCACCCAAAAGTGACGCTTCTTCACTATTTACTCACAGTTAAGTCTAAACATATATGAATGGTTTCTTCTGTTGAACACAAAAGAAGATATTGTGAAGAATGTTGGAAAAAAGGTAGCCATTTACATTGATATAAATACTATGGAAGTCAATGGCTGTTTTTTTTCCAAGCATCTTCCTTTGTGTTCAACAGACGAAAGAAACCCAAACAGGTTTGAGTAAATGATGACAGAATGGTAATTTTGTGGGGTGAACTGTTCCTTTTGGTACACCCATTCAACTGCTTGTCAACACAAATAGGCTATCTAATAATCACAAATAACAATGCATGCATTTAAGCATGTGCACATGGTCAAGTCAGTCTGCTGAAGTTCTTTTTTTAACAATTCTTTATTGAGCTGTGACAAAAATGGGACCATATAATACATCTTTACAATACATTTTTGTTTTCAATTTAAAGGGAAAGCAACAATAAATCAATGCAAAACAAACAACAACAACAACAAAAAAAAGAGTAGAAGAAAGAAACAGAAAAAAGAAGGGGGGCTCAGGTTGTTTTAATTAGTAACAGATTATTCTAGATAAAACACTAGGAAGAAATAGCTGAAAATAGAAATCATCCATAGAAGGCTTCCACCAGATCATCAATATGACAATGGTTTGTTTAAATAAATCTCTGAAAATGGGGAAATAGGGCAAGTCAGTATCAATTTATTTAGCCTTTTCCCGTTTCATTTAATAAATTGCTAAAATCCGAGTTTGAGATAATATATATAAAGGGTGTCCACATTTTCTCATAAGAAGTAAGTTTACTTTTTAACATGTATGTAATCAGTCTGCTGAAGTTTAAACCAGATGTCAGAAAAATATTGGATTTGTTAGCAGTAAAAGAGAAAATAACAGTACAAATAGAATTTTTTTTATATATATATAACAATACAACATTGATTAAAAAATAAAAATAAACCACAATAGAACCCACATATTGTGCAACAAACAGTATATGATGTGCATAAACAGCATTCATTTTACAAATTAAGCATATAAACAGGTCAGTACTGAAAGTTGAGGTTGGCAGCATGGTGTATTAAGTAAAATAAATAATGATAATAAAAGAAACATTTAAAAGAGAGAGAAAAAGGAAAATATTTTAAACTGAATAGGCTGGGGAATGTCATGTTCTTCAAACTTGTGGTTTTACTTCAAGAAAGGGTTGTATGCTTGTGCTATATCAGCAGTAGTACTCATCTGGAAGGTGCAGACTAAAAGTGCAAGATGGGAGTCTTGGCAGTTCTGTGAGCAAAAAAATGTCCTGATGATGCCAGAGGTCAGAGATTGGTTCGAGCTAATAAAACGGCAACAGTAACACTTGGTTAAATAACCAATTGTTGCAACTTGGTTCTGCAGAAGAGCATTTCTGAACACTCAAGAAATACAACCTTGAAGAAGATATTGGACATGTAAGATTGCCTGGAGTCTCAGTAGTGTTGTCCATCAGTGTGTCTTAATGTGCATTTTAAAGTATTGCATGAGAAACGAGTGATTGAAATGACAAATTTCAATCCCTTAACTCGCTAATATAAACAATTACGCTCTCTTTAGGTTTTGTGCTTGTGTATAAACAGGGTATAATGGATGATTGAAACAAATTTACCAAATAAACTCTGACATAGCGAACATTTCACCCACGTGACTCCATTGTGCTTGCATTGTTTACTGTTGGTTGCTAGGTTACCAATACTACAGTGAGCTGCTCTACATTCAGAAAACTGTCACTGAGTTGGTACCTTTTAGGTGTTAACATATACCTTTAATTTGCAATATGGACCCTTTAGGTACTAATATTTAGTTTTAAGCTACAATATGGATCCTATTAGGTACTAATATGTTCTCTTTGCGTGCAAAATTTTACCTTTTGAAAAGGTACCGCCCCAGTGACAGTGATTTTGTACCATTATTTCTGAGAGTGTTACAGCATGATGGAAACCACCTAAATCACTCTTTTTTCCATGTATTTGCGAACTTTAAAAAGATTCACTTCACGTTAATATGGAAACCCGGCTCTTTTACTACTGCAACATTCAGAAATTGGCATTGTGGAACCATCGATGCTAATAAAGACTCTATAGTAAAGCTTTAATTTCGTAATATATCTGATTGTATCTCCAAGGTGGCCTCAGCAGGGTGTATTAAGAGGAATGTGATTTGATAAAGATGTTGAAGTGATGTTTGTAGCGTGAGATACGTGTCGGACTGTCTCCGCAGGTTCCCATGAGTGCGGTCAGCAGGCGGCTGTTTGTTTAATACGAGGGGATAAAATGATTATATAAGAATGAGGCAGGAGCCGGGGGAAGATGAGCCGACCTCTAGCCTTCTCTGCAGGAGACCGGCGGGATGTTTTCTCTCTGATGGACCCCCCGTGATCCAAAAACCCAAAAATCCAGACATTCTCCAGAACTTTTTTATTAATATATATAATTTTCATTTCAAAGTCAGGTTTCAGATCTTTTACCTGAGAGAAATACCAAGCCATTCACCACGCAGACTAATGCAGCAGATGTTCGATGTTGGAAAAAAAAAAATTGTACAGTAAAAAATGACCATCGCAATTAGATTTCAGGGATAGTTCACCCAAAAGTAGTATAAAACAACCATTTATTTTTTTTTGTTTCAGTGACTTGTTTCAAGATGCAGTTTTCACAAATGACAACACAACATAAAATCACACAAATTTCACAACACTAAAAATACCATTCACGACTTATGATAATTATCTTTCACTTAAAAGCTTCACAGCTTGTGATTATAAAAGAGAAAATAAAAACAAAATGACTCTTGCGAACCACAAAAGAAGATACTTAAACTAAAGCGTTTGCTGAATTTCTTCTAATTACCTAAAATATTTTGCCTGCCTATTATTAAGATATTGGCTGTTTATTAGCACGTTATTAGCTAAATATTATCTTGTTCTACATCCCTAATCCTACCCAATACCTAAACCCAACTACTACTTATAGTTATAATAACTATTAATAAGCACCTAATTAGTCAACACAGGCTCATTCTGAAAACGTAGCCCTGTATACATTTCTGGAGATCGTGAATTATGTAGCCAGAAGTACGTGTGGCTGCATTTCGTCTTTAAAACGAACGCTACGGGGCAGTATGACGCTGTTCCTTTTCTCGCTTACCAGCTGACTGCTTACCTCCGTATGGACGGCTTTCCCGATGTTATCAGTTTGTCCAGTGGCTCGCCATGAACATCGGTGGACTTGAGACGCAAAGAGGAGTTGACCACGACGACGGGTTCAAGTTCGATGAAGAACAATTCCGGAAAGCAGGTAAGACAAAAACAGAAGCCAAAAAATAAAATAAACAAGTAAATACCAGGGTGAGAATGTGGTAAAATCTGAAAAAGTGGTAAAAATCAGGCTAGGGCTTTTCTTTTTTTGGATTGCTTTTGAAAACTGTCTGTTGAGTTTAGGAAAGTGGGTGGGCGCTGGTCAATCGGTGCTTTTGAAAACACTATTGGTTGGGTTTAGGGAAGGAGGAGGGTGGGTCAGTCGGTCGCTCAGTCAATCAGACGACAGCGGCCTCTGGTGGATGTGCGTGAGAACGGCAGGCATGAATGGCACTTGCGAAAGAAATTTGAGATCTCAAAAAGCACACACAGCGGCCTCTGGTGAATTTGCGAAAACAACAACTTCAAAAAAACATACCTCCTGGGACGTAATTGGCGCTCTCCAGAAATGTATATAGCGGTATGTTTTCAGAATGAGCCTGGGTTGTAATTAGTAGTTTGAGCTAGAAATCTTAGTTAATAGTTTGTTAATAGCGAGAATTATAAAGTGTAACTGAATCCAGACAACGTCTCATCTGTTTTACACACAAACTTTATTTTTAAAAGGATAGATGTATCATTCAGAGACCAGTCTAATAAATCAATCAACCAGAAACCCGTAGAAATGAATAAGTAAGCAGTAAAATTCCTTTAGTATATTTACAGGACAACATGTTCAATTTAGCTGCAGCTCAGAAAAAGCCACGGGTTTGGTTCGCCCTTTCACACACTAAACATTTCTGTTACCTGCTCTCTTTTTTTCAGGGAAAGCCACTGTGATCTGAATACTTTGGAGAAGAGGTGAACCAGTTCAGAAGCTCTGCAAAGGCATTTCTACTGTACTCCGGCCTCCTTTAGTCGGGCAGATAGGTTACCGAAAACGAGAAATTCAGCACCTCTACTCCTCTCCCTGGGATGGGACGTCCTACGAAGATCTGTGTGAGGGTAAAGTGTAAAAATCTCAAACAAGTGACTCAAAAAGAGCTGCTCTGATTAAGATGTCAGACACACGATAACGCCAGAAAAACACTGACAAGAACAGTGCTCATGGGAGGTGATCGCAGAGAAAACCACTGATTCGCAGAAAAAAAACATCGCTGCCCTTCTCAGGTTTGCAGAAAAACTTTCCAGGATGATCTGACGCTCTACTGGAAAGATGATCTTAGGACAGATGAGATGCCAGAGCACATTTCATTTATCAAATAAGTCAATATACAATTATTAGCCCTCCTGTATATTTTTTGCCCCAATTTCTGTTTAACGGAGTTGACAGTACATAATATTTGACTAGATATTGTTCAAGATACTAGTATTCAGCTTAAAGTGACATTTAAAAGCTTAATTAGGTTAAAGTTAGGGTAATTAGGCAAGTCATTGTATAACACTGGTTTGTTCTGTAGACAATCCAAAACAAATATTGCTTAAGGGGGCTAATAATATTGAGCTTAAAATGGTTTTTAAAAAAAATTCAACTGCTTTTATTCTAGTCAAAATAAAACAAATCAGACTTTCTCCAGAAGAAAAAATATTATAGGAAATACTGTGAAAATTTCCTGAACCTGTTAAACATCATTTGGGAAATATTTGGAAAAAATTCACAGGAGGGCGAATAATTCTGACTTCAACAATCTTTTGCATTTGCACAGATGAAGAAATGCCAGGGGTTGACACTGTAGGGTGAGTAAATGTTTTATTGAAGTCATTGCAAATAATCTGCATTTGTTGAAAAGGGTGCACAGGTTTTTCTTTCTCCTGAATCATTAACGATCCTGGCGTTTAAAAACAATTGGGTAACACTTTAGTTTAAGTCACAATTCAGGCTATTTACTACTGGCTTATTATTAAGATATTAACTGTATATTAGTAGCTATAAATGATCTTGTTTTTATGTACCTAATACCTAAGCCCAGCTATTACCTTAATAACTATTAATAAGCAGCTAATTAATAATAATAATAATAATAATTAAAAAAGAAATAAAGACATTACAGTTCACATGCATGTAACCCAGCATTTTTTACAGTCTAGTAAGGATTCTACACAAATTTTATAAATTAGACCTCATATAAACATGTCATACACACAAATCTGGCGTGGAAACGTGTGTAAATACGTCACTTCCTATGCAAAAGTTGGTTAACATTTTAGGTTACAATTCACAGTATTAACAAACCATTAACTGGCACTACTAACTTAATAAACTACTAATTAGCTGTTTATTAATTGTTAGTAAGGTAGAAGTTGGCTTTAAGATTAGGGATGCAGAATAAGATCATACTTTATAACTACTAATGAACAGTTAATATCTTAATAATAGTCAGGTAATAAACCAGTAGTTAATAGCATGAGTTGTGACCTAATCTAAAGTGTGACCATTTAACTTAAATTTTGACTTAATTGAACCACTTTAAATCACCATAGTAATTACCTAATACATAAGAATATTTCTAGTGTATGTTCTTTACTTTTAGGAAGGTTTTTATGCAAATTTTAATAATTAGACCCCTGGAGTCTCATTTATAAATGCAGTGTACACACAAAACGGGCAGAAATGTGCGTATGCCACTTCCCATACAAAGTTGCGATCTATAAAAAACAAACTTGACGGGAGAATCTGCGCTGCAGTAAATAAACTTTAAGTAAACATATTTAACTTAAATTCTGACTTAATTGAATTACTTTATCACCATCACCATAGTCATTAATAAATAATTGAGAATTTATTCTGGTGTACGTTCACTTTTACACTCAGAAAATGACATTTGCTTTTTATTTTTTCGGTGCAACAACTTGATATTTTTATGTTCGGTCCACTTAAATTTGTAAAAACAATTAAGTTAACTTGATCGATTTGTGTTGGGACCACATGAAGGAATTGTGTGAAACCCAGCATTTTTTACAGTGTTGGAAGGATTCTATGCAAATTTGATCAATCAGAGCCCAGAGCTGGGATTTCTTCCGTGGGTTTTTCACACAGTGTGGAGACAGAAAAATGCTTTTGTTGATCCAGTCTTACCTATGGAGTCAGGGCGTCGCCTGGGGCCCCACGGCCTGTTTCAATAGGTCAGACATTCCTGCGTCCCTGCTCTTTTGTGGCATCCAGCTCAAAGGCTGCAGTGGCCTTTAATCCGAGGATAAATCACCGCAGTCCCATACGGCCCTGCTCCACTTCCACTGGGGGATTTGGCCAATCGGGGGTTGACGAACAACTTCTGTGTGAAGGTGGTCAGGCGAGTGATTCGTTTAAGTTAAAAGAAACAACAAACTCAACTCATTGCCCTGTTGGCAGTGACCCAAAGTAGAACGCAGGGTCCCAGCATGGGGCCGCACTCATTCCTGACTCGCTTAATCTGTCACTTGTGTCTAACGTCATCCCAAACATTCCTCTTTTTTTTTTTTTTTTTTTTTACAATTTTTATTTTTTTTACTTTTCCATTTAGCAGACGCTTTTTTCCAAAGTGACTTACAATTAATGAGGCATTCAGCGATTTAACAAGACAAACACACAGGATACACACAGGAAGAACTAGTTATACAAGTTTGTGCTCATATATATTATTTTTTGGGGAGAGAGAATGTGTTTCGACAGGTGGTTTGTCAAGCCCACTTACCTGTGTGAAGCAGACTTCATAAATGCACAGTGATTGTGTCGGTTAATGTTGTCAGTATTTATTTATTTATGTATTTACTTATGCAAATAGACTTATAATCTACAGGTGACTAATCAAATAAACAAAAAAGGTCAACAAGACCTTATCAGGACACACATTTGTATAGTGACATGCGCATGTCCCCATTATTCAAAAGGCTTATAAATCATACAGAATGAGTTTTTTTTTTTTCCTGTTTCCTGTGAGGTTTAGGTTTAGGAAATAAAATTAGTACAGTATAAATCAATGTAAACCTGTGGAATGTCCCCACAATTCACAAAAACAATTGTGTGTGTGTGATTGTGGGTGTGGAAGTATATTAGTAAGGGAACATATAGAAAAGTACCATTGTGTGTGTGTGTGTCTGCGTATGTGTGTAATTCTAACTGTGTGGATGTATATTAGCAAAGGAGCATATAGAAAAGTACAACTGTGTGTTTGTGTTTGTACATGTGTTTGTGTGTCTAATTGTAACTGTGTGAAAGTATATTAGCAACGGAACATATAGAAAAGTACAACAGGTATATCAAGCAGTATCAATGATGGTGGTAATAGTATTATTAACCCCCCCCTCCAATTGAGGATGGAAAGTGGTGCATAATAATAGTGATGATAACAATAAGAAATATATTCATTCATTCATTTTCTTTTCGGCTTAGTCCCTTTATTAATCTGGGGTCGCCACAGCGGGATGAACCGCCAACTTATCCAGCATATGTTTCACGCAGCGGATGCCCTTCCAGCTGCAACCCATCACTGGGAAACATTCATACACACTCATTCACACACATACACTACGGACAATTTTAGCTTACCCAATTCACCTATACCGCATGTCTTTGGACTTGTGGGGGAAACCGGAGCACCCGGAGGAAACCCACGCGAACACGGGGAGAACATGCCAACTCCACACAGAAATGCCAACTGACCCAGCCGAGGCTCGAACCAGCGACCTTCTTGCTGTGAGGCGAACGTGCTACCCACTGCGCCACCGCGTCGCCCTAAGAAATATATATATTTATAAATACATTTGTTCCATCACAGTCATGTGGTCTCATGATCTTCTTCAGTCATAGACAGTCATTGTCTTTGGCATCTGCTCCTCTGTAGATAGATAAAATTTTGCACAAATGTTTCTTTTACTATACGTCATCTGTTATGTATACGAAAGAAGTTTCTAAATCATACCTGTGTGCTTTGAATTGGGAAATACTACTTCCTCTCTGAATTTAGGGCATACGGTGGGTTGTGGTCTGTATGTCACGTTACTGGGAGGTATTGCAGACAGGACAAGATGGGTAGGATCCATGTGCATTTAATAGTGAGTTGTCATACAAAAACAGGACATCGTGCAAAAACAGAACATCCAGGTACAAAAAGTAACAAAATAACAAATAAACAAAACAACA
>CAIGQV010000366.1:902389-923208 GCA_903798115.1 Danio jaintianensis | reverse complement strand
ACACACACACACACACACACACACACACACACACACACACACACACATATCAGCGAGCATGTCAATTTTCATCATTCTGTGAATATTATCATTATTATAGATTCTTGCTCAATTATTTAATAGGGGTTGAGTGGAAAATAATAATTAAAAAGCTGGGATGCTTTACATCAGCTAATAGTGTCGTCAGAATTGTTTGTAATCCGTTAACGTTATTCTGACCATAATTGAATATCTTATTCGTGGTGTTTAGGTATATTGTGTCTAAAATATAAATATAGACTGATGAGATGCCGGTATTAATAGTTGATGACGATGCGGCGGATGCAGCGCGTGCGGATCTGTTGTCGGTGCCGGTTTGTAATTTTCCACTCGTTCTGAGCGCTGGTCACATGACCTGATGCCTGGCTGCAGTCTGAGGCGCGGCTCCGATGAGGGTTTCGGGGACGCGCATTTTTAGGGGCGCGCAAAATAAATGTATTTTTCTTCCTTTATTAAAAACCTTCAAATAACAAACAGACTTTCTTCCTTTGATAAACATATTTAAACACTATATCCAAGCAGCATATAATAAATAAAACAAAAGTCAAAGTGTTTCCATTGCTTTAAAAAGATGCAGTGTCGTGTAAATGATCTGAAGGTACAATAAAAACCTGTAAGTAAAATGTACATTTATTTTTATCTTTAGCTTATGCGTTTTCTGTAGCCCATGAATATTATATAATACTATAATTAATCATCAGACATAAGTGTTTAGGAGCCAATAACTGAGTGGAGAGAAAACTGTAAATGCTGGTGATCTCAAAGTAATTACATAATGGGTAATAATGGGAAGGTGTGTTCCCACAAATGTTTAAGCTGAACACAAATCCTGATGCGTTGTGCTTTTATATTGCAGAATGAACAAAGCCCCGGCACAGATGAGTCGCTTTAACATCGCTCCAGACATGGACAGCAGCAGTACAAACAGCAATGAATACACAAGCTACCAGGACTGTGCCTCGAAAGTCCCTCTCAATGGGTAAAACCTGCTTTATTTTCCTACATAAGTGACCTTTATACTAAACTCAACCTTCATCTAATCCACTGATGTGATTACAGGATTCAGTATAGTGATGTGGAAGCAGAAAGTCAGAACTTCCTGTCAGATCATCACTTGGGGAAGAAGAAATATGAGGCTGAATATGTAAGTGCTTCATTAGTTTGAGAGGCTGAATCAGATTCTGTGGTGTCGTGTGTAAATGACACATAAATCTTGCTTTTATAGAGCCCTGGATCTGCGTCATTCGGGATGTCGGTGTTTAATTTGGGCAATGCCATCATGGGAAGTGGAATCCTGGGACTGTCTTATGCCATGGCCAACACCGGTATCGCCATGTTTGTGTGAGTACTGATGGGATTCTGTGCTTGGGTTGTTTTTTATGTCATCCCTACAAGAGCTGAACAATATATCGCTAAATTATCATCATCGCTATGATAGTATATACAATGTAAATGAGCAGTTTTCTATATTTTGTGTTTTATGTTTTTATTTTTCCCTGTTTATTTCTGCTTTTGAATTGCGTTATGGGATCTTGATCTTTCTTCCAACAACTTTTAAACCTTTAAAAGTTGGAAAAGGTGACTTTTATGAACATTTTTAATAGTTTGCAGTGATATATTGTCTGTGTTGGTGTTGTATATTATGCTACAAAAACCTTGTAATAAACTGCCAGTGCATTTTCTGTGCATTTCTTATGTATTATTTTATTTTCAAGCTACTAAAAGTCACTTTGTTAAGCTGTAGAGTTGAATTTTCAACATCAAAAGTCGACAGAGCAGAGATCAACATCCCATAATGCAATTCACAACCGTACATAAACAGAAAACTCCATGTGAATCACAATATATATGAAAACTGTTCATTAAGAGATATTTTTACAGTGTAATTGAATGCATTGGTTGTTTTTACTCAGATTAAATGTTTGCACCAGTTTTTTTGTCTGAATTAGAATTAATTAGACCTGAAAAGTACCTGTTAATTTAAATATTACATAAATAAGTTATTTTAAAAGAGCTAATAAAAATAGCATTTTTTATAAGGTAAGAAATATCATTATCGCAATACTCAACAACAATATTGCATATTTTCCCAGTATTTTGCAGCCCTAATCTATACTACTTTAACTAAGGTTAAAATGTACAATATACAAGACCTGCTTTCTTGTTTGGCTCCAGAGAGCATTGAGTTTAGAATGTGCTAATCTATAAAGCATAAATGTTCCCGATTTACAGCACAGATTAGGATAATTAGTAGCATTAATTGTTCCAGCAGTTTGTCCCAGATTTTAGTGTAAATCTGCTGCAGGTGGTCAGAGTCAGTCAGTTCATCTCTGATGAAGGAAAGGCTTGGAAATTTGCTGCTTTTCAGTGTTTACATACAAAGCTGTGTGTGTGCACAATATATCATTTCAGCATTGGCCATTGCTATGTGCAATAATCACATGGTAGAATATGGATTATAGATGAGCAGCACTACAGTTCAGAATACATGTTATTTGTGGAGTTACTGCAGAGTTTAACAGTAATATAATTGTAATTGTAGTAACTAGAATTAATAATAGTGTATATTTTCTCATTTGCATGTGTTTTAAGGCCATGTTCAGACCATTCAAGCACAAGAAGTTATAACTGGATACAATATATAGCTTTAACTAAGAATAATTATTATGATTTTGCACACAATGAAGACTATACAGTGTTGTTTTACATTAAATTATTACATTTCTGTGTCTGAATGCTGTTAGACTATCCAGAAAACCATAAAGCACTGTTTGTTTCATTTGCATCTTTGCTCTATTATATTTATCAATGCTTGCAATTTGTTTATTATATTTAATGCAGATGCACTCGCCTTTAAAATAATTGCAATCAATGTGAAATTGTGAATTCTTTTCATTTATTCAAGTCATCTGGTGAAATTGTATTCATATCACAGTATATAATATTGCAGATATCCATGCTGCATTTCTAAATTGAGTTTTTATTGATGCCAAGACTCTATCAAAGAGTAGATTGTTGCTCACCTTGGGATTTCCAGTAACTAATGATTTAATCCCTATGAAGCCAGAATTAGATTATAAAAACACAAGATGCATCAAATAAATGGGCACGGCTGATTAAATTGAGGTTTTCGAGGAGAAGTTCAAGGGTTTGAGCAGTGATCAGCTCCAGGCATGTGGAATGGAAATCTACTGAAGGTCACGCAGGTTATAACGGGATCAAGCGACCTCCAGACAGTGGAATGAATGAGTGTGTGAAACTATAATCAGCTCTAAGCCACACACACACACACACATCCCTCTTTCATGAGCACATGTGTGTTTATGTTCATGATGTGACTCATTACAGGAGTTGAGGTCATTATGTTGAGGTCATTATGTCTACAATTAAAGTCAACATGAGTGTATTAATGCATATTCCTGCACACTTCAAAACGAGTCTCTGTGGATGTAAGTTTGACATTTTCAGTGCCGTTTTTCATTTTAGACTCTTGATATAAAATGAAGATCCACTGCTATGCTTCTCTGAAACTAATTGAACAAACTCTGTTGGTTTAAATGGCCTTATAATAGAAGAAATGGGGCAGAAAATTGTTAGTTACAATAAAACAGCAATTTAAAAATGCTCAAATAGTATTTTATTTTTATTTTAACAAGAAAAATGATTAGCAAATTATATTACTGAACAAACTGAATAAACTTTAATCTTAGCTTTGGAAGTTATTTTATAGTTTTAATCCAAATTTAATTGAATATAGTGTTTTTAATGTTCTTATTTTAGTATTTCAGCTTGTTACCCACCATAAAAATAGCCAAGAATGCCTGTAGAGGATTAAACCACCAGAAAACCACTTAATCGGAGCAGTTTCCCAGCTTTTAACTTTTAAAAACATTATCTTTACATTTTTTAGACAATGTTTTAATGTTTTTTTGTTATAATTGCATTATTCAAAAGTGCTTCAGTCTCATGTTATTATAATGTTCTCAATACGTTTTAATAACATTTAATATACATTATTTCATTAACATTGACTACATTATTACAAGAATGTTCCAGAAATGTTATTTTAATAACGTTTACATGCTAACATTTACACATCTTTTAAAGAAAGTTACTGAATGTTTGCTGGGTTTTATACTGCAGTTCAAATTCTGTTTTCATGTTCAATATGTCTGAGATAAAATGCTTTTTCATGCGCACAAACAGAACATTTCAACCCTCAAGAGATTTTGAGAGTGATTTTAATAATTCATATATTTTTGTGTGTTTTGTGTAGGATCCTGCTGGTGGCTGTGGCCATTTTCTCGCTGTACTCAGTCCATCTGCTGCTCAAAACGGCCAATGAAGGAGGTGAGCTTCTGTCTGCATGGCTCTTTCTATTTTTAACAGTGATAAGCACATGTTTTAATACTCTGACCCCTCCGTCCAGGGTCTCTGGTGTACGAACAGCTGGGGTACAAAGCGTTCGGGATTCCTGGCAAGCTGGCAGCGTCCTGCTCTATCACTATGCAGAACTTTGGAGGTATGGCCAGCACTCTGCACATGCACTTACATGGAGTTTGGTTTGCTAGAAGATGTTATAAGATGCTAAAGTGTTTTGTTTGCATCACAGCTATGGCGAGTTACCTCTACATTGTGAAGTATGAGCTGCCCATCGTCATCAAGGCCTTCTTAGACACCAATGACAAGTAAGATTTCATCTCATTCATTCATTTTCCTTCGGCTTAGTCTCTATTTCAGAGGTTGCCACAGCGGAATGAACCACCAACTATTCCAGCATATGTTTTACGCAGTGGCAACACAGTATTGGGAAACACCCATACACTCTCACATACACACACACTCATACACGGGTGCTCCGGTTTCCCCCACAATCCAAACACATGCGCTATAGGTGAATTGAATAAACTAAATTGGCCGTAGTGTCATTTATTCATTCATTAATTTTCTTTTCGGCTTAGTCCCTTTATTCATCAGGGGTCGCCACAGCGGAATGAACCGCCAACTTATCCAGCATATGTTTTACGCAGCGGATGCCCTTCCAGCTGCAACCCATCACTGGGAAACATCCATACACACTCATTCACACACATACAGTACGGCCAATTTAGCTTATTCAATTCACCTACAGTGCATGTGTTTGGACTGTGGGGGAAACCGGAGCACCCGTAGAAAACCCACGCCAACACAGGGAGAACATGCAAACTCCACACAGAAATGCCAACTGACCCAGTCGGGACTCGAACCAGCGACCTTCTTGCTGTGAGGCCACAGTGCTGCCCAGATTTCACCTTAAACTAAGATTATGACAGTATTAAATGTTCTTGTTGTGATTAATTGCTGAAGCTTTTATCATGGTATACGGTATTATCATGATATTGACCTAAGATGCAAAATAACCCATAGTATAGTAATAACCCAACTGTAATAACCCAAAATACCAAGTGTATTGCGTTCATGTCCAGAGTAGATAAATGCTTTTAAACTAATTGAATTGCAAATTAAATTAGAGTTATAAAGTACTATAGGAAACACTTTACAATAACATCTCATTAGTAAATATTAGCTAATGCATTAAAATGACCTGTAAGAAATAGCCATACAATAAAGTTAAATAAAAAAAAAGCAACTGAACTTTATTAGTTATTAACTCCATTTAATAAAATTCATTAACTAAGAAATCTATGATTACATTGTCCCACATTACATTGACTTTAGTTAAATGAACTGATGTTAACAAATGGAAACTCACTGTACAGTTAACAAACAATAGCCCAATAAATAGTCCAAATTTTCAATTAATTTTAAACCCGATTAATGTAAAAATGTTCAATTGTAAGTCGCTTTGGACAAAAGTATCTGCTTAATGACTAAATTTAAATGTCTATTAAGTCTTCAAGCATGTAGTTCTGATAAACAAACACTGCAAATACAACAATATTCACTATATTTTGCACTTCCCACGATATCAATATTATTTTCAGGATATATTGAGCTATTGAATATCAGCATATGTCCCTGGCAGACTGATGTACTGGAGTGCAGATGTGTGTGTTTATCTCATAGATGATGTGAGGGCTGAACAGACCGGTCAGTGTTGTTGCAGTTGTTGTTGTACTGGAATGTTTTCCAGCTCTGCGTACGAACAGTGTGAGTGCTTCATTGTACAGCTGTCCGGTTGGGGGGGGGTCTGAGAGCTTTTGTGACAGTGACCTAATACAACAAACACTGACATCAAACATTCAGACCCCTACATGGAGCCCAAAGGCCTCTGCGCACAAAGCCACAAGATACACGGCCCCATAAACCACACATGCTCACGGATTATTTTGTGAAGCAGGATGTTGCCGAACAGCTGGGTGTCATTTCCTTAGAGTGCTAATATTTGTGTGTGTGTTTTGCAGTGCGTGGTACACTAACGGAGATTACCTGGTACTAATCGTCACTATGAGCATCATCCTGCCGCTCTCGCTGCTCAAAAACCTGGGTGAGTGTTTGAATTTCACCCCAGAAAATATGTAAAATTGCATATTATTTGTTTATTCATTCTATTAATTATTTGTTTATTTATTCATTAAGTTATTCTTCTATTTATTTTATAGATGTATTTGTATTATGATTTTATAATAGATAAAATGACTATAAAGTTGTAGTAAAATTATTTTGGAGGGTGAATGTGACTTTAAATAATTAAAACTAACTTATTAATACAATTAATACTTATTACTACTTATTATTATTGATCAAAAAGGGAAAAGTATACAATAATAAATTAAAAGCGACTGTAATTAATGTATATACTACAATAATATAATATTGTATTAATAATATATGACTTTTATTATATTATTAATTGTATATACTATATAATTATAAATAAAATTATTATAAAAATTTGTGTAATAGAATTGTAGAAAAAATATACATCAGTTTGAAATGGGATAGTTTGTTAATAATAATGAAATTAAGAACACTTTATTATTATGTCATTTTAAATGTGTATATAAAAATACTACTCCTAATAATAATCATATGTATATCTATATATTTGTGTATGTGTGTGTTGAGTTGATCCTCATGGTTTGTCTTCTGCTTCAGGTTATCTGGGCTACACCAGTGGTTTCTCCTTGTTGTGCATGGTGTTCTTCCTCATTGTGGTGAGTGCTGAGATACTCCCTAAATAATGTGGTGATTTACCATGGTAAAAGATATTCAAATGAAAGCGAGAGCTTGCTGTTGTGAGTCTAATGAGCCGTTCCTCCTCCTTTTGTTCGTCAGGTGATCTACAAGAAGTTCCAGATCCCCTGTCCACTGCCTGAAAACTTCATTAACATCACAGTGAACGTCTCTCAGCCGCCGCAGACCAACAACAGCACTGATGAAGAGTGCTGCAAACCCAAATACTTTATCTTCAACTCACAGGTACAGCACTGGAGATCATGGAGCCATTTCACATTTCCAGGTTTCTCAGTAGTGGAAGTCATAATAGTTGGTAAATTTAGAGCTCAGTGAATGGGAGAGTACAACAAATCATTTATTTACAATCCTATTTGCTGAAATAATAAAAGAAAAAACCCAGGATGGTGTTATCAAGACTTTCAGAAAAGGGAAACAATAGTGTGAGACTGATAACGGCAGACAGAAGAGAGCATAATGTCAGATTTACTGTCATGCCCTCAATGCACTCTGCATTAGAAACGCCTCACATAAGTGGTAATTCGTTTTTGGTAATTTGATGCAAAGATGATATAATAAATGCATATAAATGTTCATACATTTAAAAAATATATATCTAAATATTAAAAACTTTCAAGGATTTAAGATGCTGATGACTGTTAAACACGTCTTGTGGAAAGGGTTCATACTGTGTTTGCACACTTGTGTTTGACTGAGATTAATGTGCTGATGTGTGTGACTCTGCTGTTTTCTGTAGACTGTGTATGCTGTGCCCATCCTGACCTTTGCCTTTGTGTGCCATCCGGCCATTCTGCCCATGTATGAGGAGCTCAAAGAGTGAGTACAACTTTTTTTTAACCTGCAGATGAAGAATACATGCTTTTTATGTGGTTGAAGACTAAATTATTAGAAATTTTCATTCTTTTTCAAGTGATGATTTTTTTAAACACGTTTTTAAACATAATAGTTTTAATCAAAGGTTTTTTTGTCTTTGCCATGATGGCAGTGCATAATATTTTAATCGTTATTTTGCAAGATATAAAATTTTTGAATTTAGAACTGCGCTTCCAAACAGGATGCAGAATACATTTTTGGAGTTTAAATGGAATTGGAATGTGTTTAAACACACCGCTAAATATAGTGTGACATTTTATTTCTGTTACAAATATGTCCCAAGTGCTGCTTTATTAACACATTTCTAAATATTATAGTTTTAATAACTAATTTCTAATAACTCATTTATTTAGTTGTTATGATGACAGTACATAATATTTTACTAGATATTTAGCAAGATACTAGTATTCTGCTTAAAGTGACATTTAAAGGCTTAGCTAGGTTAATTAGGTTAACTAAGTCATTGGGTAATAGTGGTTTGTTCTGTAGCCAATCAAAATAAATAATTTCTAATAATATTGACCTTAAAAATTACTTCATAATTTTAAAAACTGCTTTTATAAATGATTATAATTTCACAGAAGGGCAAATAATTTAGCTTTCATCTGTGAATAAAATTAATATAAAAATAAAGTTGGTGCACAGTTATGCACAGTACAGACATTTTGAATAATTACAACTAAACTATTAATACAATAATAAATTAAAAGGTACTATAATTAATGCAATTGTTGTTGTAAAATTATAAATAAATAACATTGTTACAAAAAAATGTGCAATCTTATTTATTTATAATTTTACAACAACAATAATTACATAATTTTTTAACTTACATAATATTTCCCATTTTTTTGCAACAATCTTATAATTGTTATTCATTTATATTAATTTATTTTTAATTTTTTCCCTGAAAATAATTTATATATTTCTTTTTACATAAGTAATTGTAAAAATAAACCGGTGAAATGCATCAACCTCTGAAAGTAACTCTATCTCTTGTTCTCTCTGCAGTCGCTCCAGGAGGAAGATGCAGAACGTTGCTAACGTGTCGTTTCTGGGAATGTTTATTATGTATCTGCTGGCTGCGCTGTTCGGATACCTGACCTTCAACGGTGAGTGAAATGCAGACACACGTCCACATCAGAGCGCGTTACGAAACCTCTGTCTGTCTGATGCCAGTTTCAGAGCGGCACTGTTTGCTTTAATGGAGGTGTGTGTGTTAAAGGCCTGCGGATTGAGCCGGACCAAAGCCAGCTTTCAGTCTGGTCTGTTTCGCAAGTTTTGGGAATAAATAAGGGGCGTTCAGCTGTTTGCCGCAGCAGGAACAGAACATCATATTTGATGTTTTTACTTTTTCCTGATAGATGGGAAAGGTTACGCAACAGAGGGATTTCTCAGACTCAGACCAGGGAAAATAAACATTCTTGTGGGATCTGTGTTAGACATAGTTTTATCAAAAGTAATAAAAGATTTTTCTGTTAATCCGTTCGGATCAGTGCAACTAAAACATTTTTGTTACTTCAAAGAAAGAATGCTTTCAATATAAATATTTAAAAACTTGACATTTTATATTATATAATCTAAAACATATTTCGACGTTCAATATAAACATATAATATGTATATAAATGTAAAATATGTAAAATGTAAAATATATTTCAGCATTTCTCATTATCAGTTTGTTTTAAATATTAATATAAAACTTGACTTTTTATGTTATATAAAATAAAATAAAATATAACATGTATTTCAACATGCCTCTATAAAAATGTACAATATTCAATATAAAATATATTTTTAACATTTCTCTTTATCATTTTGTTTTAAATATTAATATAAAATCTTGACTATATTATATAATATAAAATAAAATAAATACAAAAAATATTTCAACATGTTCAATATAATATAAGATATTCAATAAAAATACATTTCAACTTTTTTCATTATCATTTTGTTTTAAATATTAATATAAAAACTTGACTTTTATGTTATATAATATAAAATAAAATATAAAATGAAATAAATATAAAATATGTCAACATGTTCAAAATTATAGATATAATAAATAAAAAATATATCTCCATATTTCTTTTTTTATTTTAGTTTGTATTTTAGAACATTAACTATTAATTAACTACTAGAAATAACTCAACGAAATTAACTAAACAAAAAATATCAACTAAATATATTACATCATTTAGTATGAATATATCAAGACATTTAAATATAAACATAATTGATATATTAAATATATTGATATAAAAGCTGAAATGGCTCTATAAATAAATCTAAAATACATTTCAACATGTTCAATATTACAGATATAAAATTTTCTATATTTATTATTATTATTATTTATTTTAATTTGTATTTTGAACATATAGTGATAAAAAATATGTATTAATAAAATAATTCACAATTTCTTTATACAAATTTTAATAAAATTTAAGAACAATTATTTTAATTAAAATAAAAAATATATCTAATGTTTTATATACATATATCTAATAAATATATCTAATAATTTAAACTAAACTAAAAAATATCAACTAAATATATTACATTTTAGTCCAAATATATAAAAACATTTAAATATAAGCATAATTGATATAGTAAATATATTGATGTAATAGCTGAAATTTGATGGCCTGTGTATGTAGTGTGAAGTGGATGAAGTAACTGTTGCGTTTATTGTTTATTGTTCTCCACAGAGGCTGTTGAACCCGAGCTCCTGCACACATACTCAAAGGTCTACAATTTCGATGTGGTGCTTCTGATCGTGCGTTTGGCCGTCCTGACCGCCGTTACATTGACTGTGCCTGTGGTTCTCTTCCCGGTGAGTATATTTCATTTACAGGTGAAGAATTATTAGCCCTCCTGTATATTTTTTCTTAATTTCTGTTTACAATTGACGAGGCATTAAACGATTCAACAAGAAGGTGCAATACACAGACAACAAGTGCTAATTATTGACCTTATTCTTGCCGTACGAGCGGGTGCAGCCATTGCAATCTTTTTGGCTCATTCTGCTGCTTGATGTTGCAAACTGATATTTTCATATTATATTACTCTTCTTTTTATGTGTAGTCATGAACACACTTGTTTGTAGAGCAAGTAGTTTGACTGTTTACTGCCGTTTATTATTCCTAGTCATTTCTCCCAGAGGCAACTGAATCAGAAGTTATAAAACAATCGCAAAAACGAGCGCATTGAAGTATAAGCTCAATACAAAGTAAATGTTTCACACAGTTGCAGGCCATTTAAGCATGCATAAACGGGTTGCTGGAGCGTTGACTGAATGTTTGCTGAATGTTGCAGATCCGCACCTCCGTCAACCATCTACTGGGCGCCAGTAAGGAGTTCAGCTGGCCGCGGCACATCTGCATCACTGTTGCTCTGCTGGTCTGCGTCAACATCCTCGTCATCTTCGTTCCCACCATCAGAGACATCTTTGGCTTCATCGGTGGGTGCAGCATCCTAATCAGCCTCTTTATTAACAATATTAATCTGATTTTACATGCAAAATCTATCTACTTGTTATATTACTATTTTTATTACATAAAATACATCATATAAACTTATATTTTTATTATATTCTTATTTTATCATTAGATTATGTAAATCTAAATTTCTTATAAATTACTATATATAAATATCTTATAAAATGATGTAGTTTTATTTTATTATATGAATAAAATATGTGTTATATAATTGTTTTTTATTTTATTATTAGATTACCTAAAATATATTCTGTAAAATTACATCTTTTTTTAATTATATTATTATTTTATTATTAGGTTATATAAATGTATGTCTTATTTCTGTCTCTGCAGGTGCGTCTGCTGCTGCTATGCTGATTTTCATCCTGCCTTCAGCTTTCTACATCAAACTAGTGAAGAAAGAGTCCATGAAATCTGTCCAGAAAATCGGGGTAAGACTTTTATATCCATCTGTATGTATTTAGAGAATTCTGAAGTGATGTGATAGTTTCTCATCACACTCTTCTATTCCTCATCAGGCCACATTGTTTCTCATTATGGGCTTCCTGGTGATGACCTCCAGCATGGCCTTGATCATCATGGACTGGATCCACAATGCGTTATCTTCAAAAGAACACACTGGTGGCCATTAGTGGGCGTGTCCTGACTGTGATTGACAGACAGGTGGGCGGAGCCAAGCCGCTTGCGCTGCTACTGAGATCTAGAAGAAGCTGCTCTATTATCAGCACAGAGCAAAGACAAACATCCCATTCTGAGAGAATGTCCTGAACTCTGTACAGTATCCCGTTAGGCCACACAGATGGTGATCCACGCGTATTTGTTTTGTTGTTGATTTGCTTTTCTTTTTTACGTTGTTCGTCTGGTACAGCTGGTACGGGAGCGTGTGCATCCTTCACCGGTTTCAGGTTTAGCGTTTCGTTTTCTCAAACCAAAAGCGTACTGAGTGAGCGGAGCGATCCGTTTGTACCTTGTATTGCCAAAAACAATATTGGTGTTTTTATATGTGGAAAAGCACTTACTCTTTATTCAGCAAATGTGAAAAACAGAACTGTCATTTCGCACATTTTGCCTGTGCTTTAAATTGCATTGGTTACGATGCCATTTATACTGTACTACTACTTGAGTCACCTTTACCTGTCGTGTAGATCTACTAATGAACAAATAATCAGCAGTTGTTGATTTCAGACAGGCGGAACGGCTGAATTTCATGACAGCGATGGCTGCTTTAAAGTCGATGTGAGATTAAACTCACTTGTTTAATGTAATCGTGAACGGTTCTTCATCGCGTGTTACCTGAAACGATACGACACATCAAAATGATGTTCATTAATATTTAAAAAACTATCATTTATAGGGCTGTTCACACATTAAAGATGACAACTATATAAATATAACAATATTAAAACTATATTATATTTGTGTCCAGACCAGCAAGCGATAATGTTTTTGTTGCATTCCCCCCTTGTAGCCAGCAGATGTCATCAGTGTGCTGCATTTTTAGCGAATCTGACCAGTGAATCCAGCTCGTGTAATCTATATATTATAATATATATAGTGAATTAAGCCATCGCAGTCAGTGTAGTGGAATAAAAACATTATTATTTCCCCCAGCATTTACAAACACGCCAAAACTAGCACTGGATACCTGAGGTACTTTTAAATTTATCTTTTTTGCTAGCCATGTAAATTTTTATCATCATTTCCCATGGAATAACCATTCATTCATTCATTTTCTTTTCGGCTTAGTCCCTTTATTAATCTGGGGTCGCCACAGCGGAATGAACCGCCAACTTATCCAGAATATGTTTTTACGCAGCGGATGCCCTTCCAGCCACAACCCATCTCTGGGAAACATCCATACACACCCATTCACACTCATACACTACTGACAATTTAGCTTACCCAATTTACCTATACCGCATGTCTTTGGACTTGTGGGGGAAACCGGAGCACCCGGAGGAAACCCACAACCCGAACCAGCGACCTTCTTGCTGTGAGGCGAACGTGCTACCCACTGCGCCACCGTGAGGCCCATGGAATAACCAATTATATCTTATATTATCTTAAATAACATTTGAAAAGAAGGCTTAACATCAAGCAGAGCTTCTCCACAATGTCACCTGTAGCTTTAAATTGCGCAAAATCTTTATATTTAATGGATTCTGACTGGCTGTCAGGGTTTTATCATTTATTAGCTGGAGAAAACTGTTCTGAAAGTAATTAATTTCTCTATATTTTTATGGTTATTGCTGTGATCTGAACTCTGAATCAGAATTTTTTTTACAACTCTATCTTTATTGTTATATTTATAGTTATCATACTTGGTGTGAACGGTCCTTTAGTCAATTGTAGGATGTTCAGAATTTCTAAAAACTTCCTTTAATGTCGCTTAACATTAATAAAATGAAGGTAGCGATAACGGTAGTGAATAATAATGCTGAAAATTTTATATTCATCACATTAAAGTCAAATGAGCTGCTAATGTTGTTTCACGTTGACCTGAAATAACAAAATCATGGTTATCAGTAGTCTAAATGATTTAATCATTGTTTAAGACTGTTGTAGATGCATCCTAAAAACCTTAACATTAATATAACGAAGGTTACGACAATAATAGTGAATAATAGTCAAAATTGAATATCCCGAATTAAAGTGATAGTTCACACATAAATAAAAATTTACTCACTTTTTATTTACTCTCAAATGGTTCCAGACTTTCGAACAAAAAAAAGAAGATATTTTGAAGAATGTTGGAAACCGGTAACCATTGACTTCTATTGTAGGAAAAACGAATACTATGAAAGTCAAGGGTATTTCGGCATTCTTCAAAATATCTTCTTTTGTGTTCAGCAGAAGCTCATAATGGTGAGTAAATGATGACAGAATTTTTATTTTTGTGTGAACTGCTCCTTTAAGACACGTTGTTTTTATTTTTATGTGCTTTTTATGGCCGCTTTACGTGGGTGAACGGGGAAACGGAAGTAAAACGAGTTTAAGTTTGCGTTAACTTTAAAGCATCTCTGTTTAATGGTCATTGGTTCTGCTGGTTTTATGTTGTGAAGCACAGAATCAGATGCCAAACATCGCTGTTGAAGAGTGATTAATTTACCATTTCAGTGTTTTCCATCGGCAGCTTGAAGATACTCCATTATTGAGAGACAGACGGATAGACAGATGAGGAGTGTGTCGTACACTAATCAGCCGTTATGAGTGTGATGAATGACCACACACACACACACACACACACCTCACTGTGTGCTTCCAACAGCTCAACCTCACGTGTCATCAACCTGTTACTCTCCAGCCGTTATTTATGGAAAAAAAACATCAGTGTAATTTAATCTATTTTACTATATTTATATATGAATATATATTGTATATATGTGTATATACCACAGAATGATGAAGTGTATATATGCTGTTGTTTCGGGCTTTTTTTCTCCTCAATTTTGCTCAACATGTTTAAAATATGGCTTTACATGTCCCTCAGTGTGTGTTTCGGGGTTTTGATCAACCCTCTACACACATACACACACACATGAACACACACTTTTACATTACTACTAAAATGCTGTACTCAAACCCGCGAGGGGTGAAGCTCCTCATGTACAAGAGGCCATTCCTGCGAATGATACGCTCTTGTTTCAATGAAACACTATGTATATCATGTAATTAATGTCTATTAAAGGTTCAAGATAACCCAGCTACGAGTCATTGAGTTACTTTATAGAAATACTGTGTTTCAAATATCATTCAGGCCTGAAGGTCATACAAGGTCACATTTAGTATTTTTAAAATAAGACATTAAATTCATAAATCTTATCTATGTCATTGAGTTACTTTAATGGAAATACTTTGACTTCATTCATTCATTTTCCTTCGGCTTAGTCCCTTATTCATCAGGGGTCGCCACAGCGGAATGAACCACCAACTATTCCAGCATATGTTTTACACAGCAGATGCCCTTCCAGCTGCAACCCAGTACTGGGAAACACCCAAACACACTCATTCTCACACACTCATACACTACGGCCAATTTAGCTTTCCCAATTCCCCTATAGCGCATGTGTTTGGTCTGTGGGGGAAACCGGAGCACCCGGAGGAAACCCACGCCAACACGGGGAGAACATGCAGACTCCACACAGAAATGCCAACTGACCCAGCCGAGGCTCGAACCAGCGACCTTCTTGCTGTGAGGCCACAGTGCTAAACACTGAGCCACCGTGCCACCCCACATTTGAAAATAGATATTATATTCATAAATCTCTCTCTGTCATTGAGTTACTTTAATGGAAATACTTTGTTTCAATTAATAAAAATGTATATTGTTTCAGATAATATCATTCAGACCTGAAGGTCATACAAGGTCACATTTAATATTTTTAAAATAAGACATTAAATTCATAATTTCTGTAAAATGTACTTTATTTAATAGCCGATGAAGCTAAGATTGATTAAACACTAAATAAATAAAAAAGTTGAATAAAATGAACAAAAAAGTACGTAGACATGTTAAAAAATTAACTAAGAGACAGAGAAAATGGTATTAAAGTTATATTTGGAATAAAAAAATTAATTATTCAAACTATTCATTAAAGACTAGAATTTATTTATGTATTATATTTAAACAATATTTAAACGTCTATTAATCTGAACACAGTAATATGAGCTGTTCTTCAAAAAAGCCTACTCGTGAATTTTATTTTTAAATATGACGTAAACAGAATACAAAAATAAAATGATAGATGAAAACAGCTGTTTAAAAGACAAATTCAAAGTAATTATTTATAATAAAATAATTTTCAGCATTTGCTCAGTCAAACTAACTACAATAAAGCTAATGTTACACTGTCGCCCTCTGCTGTTTCTGCATAAACATTTATTCATACATTTTCCTTCGGCTTAGTCCCTTTATTCATCAGGGGTCGCCACAGCGGAATGAACCACCAGTTATTCCAGCTTATGTTTTACACAGCGGATGCCCTTCTAGCTGCAACCCAGTACTGGGAAACACCCATACACACACTACGGCCAATTTAGTTCATCAATTCACCTATAGTGCATGTGTTTGGACTGTGGGGGAAACTGGAGCACCCGGAGGAAACCCACGCCAACACGGGGAGAACATGCAAACTCCACACAGAAACGCCCACTGATCCAGCCAGAACTCGAACCAGCGACCTTCTTGCTGTGAGGCGATGGTGCTAACCACTAAGCCACCGTATCGCCTTCTGCATAAATATTGTATTTAAAACTACATTACCGAACCCGTTTGGATTATATGTGGTTTATATTACAACATGTAAACACTCGATTGAATTTATTATTGAGCATAAATATTAAGGAAGTGGCATGCAATGTAGTAACATCAATTTAATAAAAACAAACATCATAATCATATTATAACATGTCTTATTCACAGATGGAATTTTTATTAGGTTATAAATATGATTAGAGTGTAAACAAAAATAGTTTTCACAGTTTTTGTTTCTGTTTTATTATTAATCTATTTATTATGCACTTTTGGGTATTGTGTAATCTTTGAGCCCCCTCTGCTGGACTAAAGAATCAGCGTTAGATGGGATACAACTGAGGATACTCACATCAATATAGCATCATTTTTGTGACATTGTACAACAATAAGTAATATTTTTATATTACTGTGAGGGTTGAGTTTAGGTTTGGGGTAGGGGTAGACGTTAATAAAATACAATTTAATTGGTAATTTAATAAATAATAGATATAATTATCGTAAGTTCCGGCCGCAGCGGTATCTCTTCTAGCAACAACCAGCTTGGTTGCAGTTCTCGTTGAATTTTTGTTATTATTTATGTATGTAATTTATTCCTTTTTATTGCACTTGTTTTTTTCTTGTAATGTACTGATAATTCCAAGTTGTTGTATATTACTATATGTTCAATTAAAAAAAAAGTTCTCGTTGAATTTTACGTCCGTGAATTATGAGAACTTAAACTCCCCTGCTGCTTATTTTTCTTTATTTATCATTTATGTGTAATCTTTTCCTTATTGTATTTATTTAATTATATAATTTGACTTGGTATTATTACTAACGTGGATGGAAAGATTATGAATGTAACTCGTTTTTTGCAAATTGTCTTTTGTGTAATTTTAAAAGTATTAATGCCTTGCTGTTATTGTCCGAGCCAAATATGATAATGAAGTGAACCACCCCTTTAATTAAAAACAAAAAAGAAAGAAAATTACGTCGGTGAACCTTAAACCCTACGTGATGACGCAGGGAGTCCCCCGTCATGTCCCGTAGCAGCGCCACTCAGCGGTGAAGAGGCGGAACTGCAGCCTCTGACCCACATGTGGCCGGACGCCTTTAAATCTATCGAGATTACGAGCACAAGTATTGATGAAAGTGCCAGAAAAGTGTGTATTTCTGCGCTGAGGAGCGTCGAGTGTGTTATTATATGATCTGAAGGCTGTAGAGGGACGCGCGCGGAGGTGAGTGTGTGCTAATGACAGCAGATGCTAACACAGCTAGCCGCGTCACACTGATAAACAACAGTCTGAACTTATAAACACGGCACGTAAACATCTCTGCGTGCGTATTTCTGTGTTATCCATACCAATTACACGTAGAGGACTAACTTAAATGAGTATTCGTGTATTTAAATGAGACCTGAGTCACATTTAAAGATGGCTAATGAACAACTAACTTCAGCTGTGCCGAGAGAGAGAGAGTAAACAGAGTAAATAAAGACACAGTGCTGTCATTATTATGGTCATAATGTAGCACAGTTATACTTATTGTATTTGTTTTTTATTTCTGTAAATGTGCTGGTGAAGTAATCGAGGGCTCAGAGCTGCTGTGACCCGGAGCCAAAGATGCAGGAAGGGCCAGGAAAGGGTGAGTGGGGCTTTTATTTGATTTATTCTGTAATCTGCTCGTGTTGTTTGTTTATTTACACACATAATACACTGATTGAGCTGTTAAGTTGGTCTGAAATGTGTCCCATGTGTTTAGGCATTATTCCTTTGGTTGCTTTGTGTACAATGTTGTTATTAAAACTTAGAAATGTAACGTACACCACTAAAAAGGCTTTTATTACTTTGAGTTTTTGTTTTGTTTCTAGTCCTAATGTCTGAAAACGATTAAATCAAGAAGCATTTTGTAGACAAGCACGAAATATTGTCTTGTTTTAAGTAATAACAAGCAAAATAATCTGCCAATGGGGTAAACAAAATAATCTTATGTCAAAATGAATAACAACATTATGCAGTTCACCCCACTGGCAGATTATTTTGCTTGTTTTAAAGAAAAACTCACTTAATTTTAACATATTATTTTTTAAAACAATACAATAATGTTCACTTGTCCAGATAATGCTTCTTGATTTAAGAATTCGTAGATATTTGGACTAGAAACAAGACAAAAACCCTAAGTAATCACGATTATAGTGAGCAAATTGATCACGGTTATTAATATTATTACGGTTTTGTTATAGTGTTCATAAATAAATGTCACACACACTTAAGATATTAAGCTAAGCTTTGTATCTGAAAATGAAGTAGTGAACGAACATTAAATAAAATTTGCAGCTTTATGTAGTTTTGTGGTAAACAGCATAAACGATGATGTGTGAGTTCTGGATTTGTGTATGTTTGTATTATTTAATATGCTTGTATTTTATTGGAACATTTGGTTTTCTTATTGAAGGTATTGTTTGTTAAACCTGCTTTTCGGAGAATTACCTCACGTGGATCCATGTTTCCCTTGTTTTTCACAAAACTTCATCAATATGCTTTAGAAAGGCCAAAAAGGGTTGTTCAACTTGATGAAAATATCTCATTTAGTTATTTCGGACTGATTTTTGGGATGTTTTTTATTTGCGATTTATTTTTATGAAGTCAATCTTCAGCTTAGTATTTACAGTGTGCAACACACTGTAAGTTAAAAGAATGGATACAGTATATTGTATTGAGAATAAATACATAGAATAATAAATAGAAAAGAAAATAATAAATACATATATACAGTCAAGCCTAAAATTATTCATATCCCTGGAAAATACTGACTTAGTTACTTTTATTCAACCAGTTTTTTGTTGTTGTTGTTGTTGATGCTGTTGTTGTTTTGGATCAAAAATGACACCGGCTTCTCCCGAAAGATAATAAGATGATGTACAAGAGGCATCATTGTGGAAAAAAACATTTTATTAACATTTGAACAAAAACTTTAAGTCACAATTTACCAGGGGTATGAATAACAGGCTTGACTATATATTTATTAAATGACTATATAAAACATGCATTTACATAACCGTTGATTGTAATAACAATCACAATAATCAGTCACGGTTTTAATGATAATACAATTTGGAACGTTAATACTAACCATTAGTATATTTACCTTGAAACCAGTGATCGTGTCAACACTAATGAAACTTCAACGTTGTGATTTTTCAGGTGGTCAGAACTCGGAGGACAGTTTGAAGGATGAAGAGTCTCAGCGCTGCCCGATCTGTCTGAACCGACCCAGACGGAGCGATCGAGCCGTTCCCGACTGCTGCAGACATGTCTACTGCTCCGCCTGCATCCTTCGCTGGGCACAGGTCAGATTAAATGCTGTATAATTTAAGCATGGGATGATAATCGGTTTCAAGGTTTACCCAGTTTGGAAAAGTCATGGTTTTAAAACTGTTATGGTGATTTTTGTTTTTTAGCTGTTGAGTGTACATGTGGGTATGAGCCAGTATAAGATTCTGACGGTATCATAACCTTGGATAAAAATATCACAGCATTGTGATCACTGCTCTAAAATATGTTTTTTTAAACGTCTGGGTAAAAAAACAACACATTCTTTCCCCATTGAATACGGTGTATTTTATTTTAAGAAATATTTTGGAACAGTAAACATGTCAGGCTAAATAATTAAAATAAATCATTGACGTCTGCTATCTTTATTAGTTTAAAAAACAGATTTCTTTATAACTTGGAAAGGCATCTTTGGAGATCTTTATTTTCTTTGGATATAAAGTGAAGCCACTGCACTGTTCAGGTCTAGAGCATGCTGGATGTTTTTTCAGATGTTTCCTTAATCATGGCCTGATTAGTAGCTTTTGATGTGGAGAGTCATTTTCTGCTGTAGATACTGTTGCCCTAAAAAACCTAACAAAAAAAGCTTAAATATGTATCTATCTATCTATCTATCTATCTATCTATCTATTTATCGTTATAT
>CAIGQV010000366.1:890824-901989 GCA_903798115.1 Danio jaintianensis | reverse complement strand
TCTATCTATCTATCTATCTATCTATCTATCTATCTATCTATCTATCTCTTTGTCTCTTTGTCTGTCTGTATATCTATCTGTCTATCTATTTCTTTAATGTTAAGTGTTCCCCCTAAAGCTATTCTGTGGCCCCTTGAGTTACAGAGCAGTGTGTGTGTTTTCCTGCCAGATTGAACCACCTGTATATAATCTGCAGTGTTGTAATATTGTGTGTGTTGTGCTACAGATGGTTCAGTCCTGTCCGGTGGACCGCAGACCCTTCAGTGTGATCTTCCTGCAGGGCTCCTCGCAGCAGTGCATTAAGGTCAGCCTTCCTGATGTCCTGCCTGTCTCTCTATCTTATTCCTGATAATATTTTTTTTTTGATTTTACACATGAGAGGCCATACAAAATCCTTTAAATGTCATTTACAGTAGAACAAAGAAAAAAATTCACCTCCTACTCCCCGGTGGTCCATGCCATCTTACAAATAACATTGCAATCAAGACCAAAAAACTAACAGAAGTGGTGTGGCATTAAAAACTGAAACACAATGCATACAAGGTATTCCTGATAACATTAAATGATTCATCTCTGTGTTTCAGCTTCCTGTGAAGATCAAGCCCAGACTGACGGACGTTCACACGGGCTGCGGTCAGGACGGTCAACGCATCTGTGGCGTCTCTGCGTACGTGCTGTTTGCCTGTGTTTATGCACGTTTATTCTGCTGTTCGTCTGATTATTCATTAGTTATGTGTGTTTTACAGGGCAGAGACGGGAAGTGTGGAGAGGACACAAGAGAAAAGAGCCAATCCCAAACAGAAATGCCACAGAAAATGTATGTGATTTTTGTTTTGTTCATGTTTGGTTGTAAAATTTGTATCATTTTAGTTGTTTTCAGTTATTTAATTGTTTTTAATCTAATGTAATGCTGTTATTGGCATGGAAAATATGTTGATGTAAGATGAAAATGTGTTAACGTATGTTAGTTTAAATTTAAGATGTTTTCATTTGACATTAATACATAATAGGATTGTAATTTAATTAGATTAATTAGTAATCACTCCACATAATTTAATGACACTGCATATACATATACATATACATGACTGTCAACTCAAATGTGAAGCTTTATATTGTTCATATTGAACAAATGTCATTTTATACACAATATTGTCTGTTTCTTATTTTATTCCAACAAAAATAATTTCAAAGCCAGAGCAAACATTTTTTTCCTTCTCACTGCAGTGTTTCCAAACCTAAATTGGTCTGTTTATGAACAAATTGTTGATTCATTTATCCATTCATAACAGTCACTTGATTGGTTTCTAAATGAATCAATCATTTGGAACGAATCATTTCAATGAATGATTCAGTGAATCATAAAAACTGGTGGTATTAGGGTTTTAGGGTCATGTTTATTTATGCAAGATAGAAGTAAATCAGCCAAGGAACCAACACAAAACCACAATCATTAAAATAATTTTCATTATTGAAATCACAATATATCTAGGATATCATATTTTTGTCAATATCACACATATTAAAGGGATAGTGCACCTCAAAATGAAAATTCTGTCATCATTTACTCACTCTTTTCTTGTTGCAAACCTATTTGAGGTTTCTTTCTTCTGATGAACACAAAAGAAGATATTTTGAAGAATGTTGGAAACCTGTAACCATTGACTTCCATAGTATTTGTTTTTCCTGCTATGGAAGTCAATGGTTATAGGTTTCCAGTTTTCTTCAAAATATCATCATTTGTGTTCAACAGAAGAAAGAAACTCAAAGGTTTATAACCACTTGAAGGAGAGTAAATATTGAGTAAATTGACATCTTTTGTGTGAGCTGTCTCTTTAAATATATGTTTGAGGTGTAAAAGATTCTTTGCGCAGATTTATTTGTCAGTCTTGTCAATATAAATGTCTTTTATTCCCAGCAGGTGACTCTGATGCATGCGTGGATTCAAATAAAAAGGTTAGTCTTGCATTATTATTGTGTTGTGAATGAAATGTGTGTAAATGAAAGCGAAAGTGTTAAGCAGTGTTTATGTGTGCAGGCCAGTGGAGACTCATGCCACTCTCTTCTGCCCACTCAGCATTTCCACTCATCACAGCAGGGAGCAATGGTTGGCACACTCATGTAAGAGCCTTCAGTCATTTTATTGGCTAAAAAGTGTCTCCTCCATCATATTAAAGAGTGTTTTTGTCTGTCTTGTGTGTTGTAGGGCCGGATCTGTAGAGGTTTGTGAGGATGGCGTCCAGTGGAGGAGATTAGAGAGAAAGCGCAGGTTGCTTCAAGCCTCTGTTCCTAGTTTTTCTACACGTGCTCCCAGGTGAGAAGCATGTTTTTTTACATATGTACATATACATACAGTTGAAATCAAAATTATTAGCCAATATTTTTCAAATATTTACCAAATAATGTTTAACAGATTCAGGAATCTTTCACAGTATTTCCTATAATATTTTTTCTTCTGGAGAAAGTCTTATTTGTTTTATTTCGGCTAGATTAAAAGCAGTTATTATTTTTAATTATTTTAATGTCAATATTATTAGCCCCCTTAATCAATATTTAAGATTGTCTACAGAATAAGCCACTGTTATACTATAACTTGCCTAATTACCCTAACTTTACCCTAATTAACCTAGTTAAGCCTTTAAATGTCACTTTAAGCTGAATACTAGTTTCTTGAAAGATATTTAGACAAATATTATGTGCTGTCATCATGGTAAAGATAAAATAAATCAGTTATTAGAAATGAGTTATTAAAACTATTATGTTTAGAAATGTGTTGAAAAAATCTTTCCGTTAAACAAAAATTGGGCAATATTTGGAGGAAAAAATATATACGTGTAGAGAGTGATCTATTATATCAGAATTTTAACTGAAGAATCAGATCAGGTCTGCATAATTGGTCTGACAAAAAGTTTTATTGTAAACTTTATTCAGATTATTCTTGTGATTTGCAACTGCATGCAAGTGTTTGTGGTTTATGAATGTATATATGGATTTTTAGGGTGTCCGTCCGCTCACACCTACTTCTGTCAGCTGTCTCTGCTTCTCTGAATCTGCTGCTTTCAGAACATACAGGTAAGTTTTGTTTTCGGTTTCTGTTTTCAATGTATTTTTATTTGTTAATTTGAACTTAAATTCTTAGGGATGCACTGCATTTTTGACTGCCTAAATGTATTGGCTGAAAAATTGCATATTTTTAAAAGATTTGTTAACACTTGCTGCATCTCCTTTCTTAGTTCCTCATGGCATGGTTTGTGCTGTCACCTGCCCCAAAGGTGAGGAAAGAAAAGGCACCAGGGGTTCTGGATCAAAGAGCTCCGTGAAGCCGGCAGAAGCTCCTGCAACCCGGCGGTCCTCCAGACGCAGCCGAGGAGAAGCGGAGGATTCCTCTTCTGCACAGTCACAACAGAACGATACTGACAACACCTCACAAACCCTAAATGATACTGCATCTACAAGCAGAGGCCAGCAAGGAAATAATCAAAGATCTGGAGTGAAGACGAGAGGACGGCCAAAGAAGCTGAAGGTGGAGAAACGAGAGGATGAGGAGCAAGAACCTGAAGCAGAAAATCACAAGGAAGATGGAGCCGCTGAATCCGAAGAGTCAAAAACTGACCAGAAAACAAATTCAGATCAGATTGATGGTGAGCAAGACCCAGTGGACACAGAGGAGAAGATGGAGGAGGAGAATGAGACAAGTCCTGCTGAGAACAAACCTGTTGATGCTGATAACCAGGATGAGGAAACAGCAGAAGAAGAAGAAGAAGAAGAAGAAGAAGTGGTCACCAAGAATGTGGTTGAAGAAGACGACAATCAGAAACTTCCACAAGAAGATAGCCGGCAAGAAGTGGAGACTGATGACGAAGATCAGGTGGAGCTGATGAATGCTTCACCAGAACTGAACCAAGACTGTTCGTCTCCTTTCAGATCTCCAGAACCACTGGAGTCTTCGTCTGATTCCCAGGATGCTGTTTTGTCTTTTCAAGAGCAATCGACAGCTGAATCTCCTACAGATGCATCAGATCAGGTTTTGGATCTAAAAACAGAGCTTGACAGCACAGAAGACAATCCTGAAAAGCAGGATTCCAGTAGCTTTCCAGATCTCCAAGACATTGCAGATCCGAAACCAGAGCCTGACACCACAGAGGAGGATTCCCACAAACAAGACTCCAATAACCTTCCAGCTCTACAAGAGATTGTGGATCTGATACCAGAGCCTGACACCACAGAGGAGGAGGACCAGAGCCCTGTACCAATGGTTTCTGAAGAGATTTCTGCTCCCGAAACTAGTCCGTCAGTTCCTGGAGAGATTTCTGCTCCCGAAACTAGTCCGTCGGTTCCTGGAGAGATTTCTGCTCCCGAAACTAGTCCGTCGGTTCCTGGAGAGATTTCTGCTCTTGAAAGTAGACCGTTGGTTCCTGGAGATAGTTCTGCTTCTGAAACTAAACTGTCGGTTCCTGCAGATAGTTCCGCTCCCGAAACTAGACCTTCAGTTCCTGGAGAAACGTCTGCTCCTGAAATTAGACAGTCGGTACTTGGAGATAGTTCTGCTTTCGAAACTACACCTTCAGTTCCTGGAGATATTTTTGCTCCCGAAACAATGGACACTAATGTGAGGAGTCCTCAGGACAACACTGACCTCATTCCCATGGAGTGTGATTCTCCTACATCAGAGAGTGCTGCTGAGGTGGAGATGGTTCCCGCTGCGATTGTGCCTCAGACGGCCAATCAAGATCCTGCTGAGAAGATAGAGAGCTCTAAAGAATCGAAAACCTCAGATAAGAAGGAGGGACGATCCCGCAGGTCCCGCTTCCACTCGTCTTCAACCACTTGGTCTCCAAACAGGGAGTCTAGAAACGAACGCAGGTCAAGGTCTCGATCCCGGGACCGCAGCCACAAAACCCGCTCCACATCTCGAAACCGTGACCACCAAGAGGAAGAACGGGACAGTCGGAGAAACCGTAGTCGTAGCCGAAGCAGAGAGCGGAGCCGCAGACGGAGAAGTCGCTCCAGGTCCAGGAACAGGAGCCGACCTGGGCGCCGCAGCCCATCCCAGGAGCGTGCAGACCACGGAGGACACTCTCCCCGAAAACGAGACTCCTGGGGCGGAGGAGGAGAAGGATGGAGAGGCAGAGGCGGTGGACAAGGATTTCGCAATTCCAACTGGAGGAATAACACTGAAAAACCTGCACATTTCTCAACTAGAGACCCTGTTTCTTCCGATAATGGGAACTTCCATGAATCGTCGCCTGATCGAGGGAGAAACGAGAACCCTGATTGGGTGAGAGAAAGGGAGAGGAGTTGGATGGATGCTGATAATCGTGGACGAGAGCCGGCGAGAAGAGAGGAGAATTTGGGAGATGGAGACTCCTGGTCTCGGGGTGACTGGAGTGCTGGACGCGGCAGAGGAGGCACACACTGGGCGTCCAGCCAGCAGGGGGAGCCGGGAGATAACTGGAGGCAGCGCAATTCATTCTCAGGGACCGCTAATAATGCGGATTCGTACAATCGCTTTAATGATAGCAGAGCTGGAGGGAAGAGGAAAGAGTCTGAAGGTGCAGAGACTCCGCTGGATCGCTCCGGGTGGTCGTCGGCATCCAGTTGGGCTGTGCGGCGAACTCTTCCCGCTGATGTGCAGAACTACTACTCGCGCAGAGACCGAGGTGGCGGCAGTGGAAACAACATCTGGAACAAACAAGAGGAGGATCAGAGCACACCGACTGTCCCAAAACAAGCAGGTGTGTCTCTTTTTTTTTTTATCCTTTTTATTTTTTAAATGTTTTAAACATAGCATCTGTTACCTATAAACGTTTTTTTTTTACAGTTTCTATTCTAATTTGCAGGTTAAGTGCAATTAAAGTATAAATTGAAATGCGAAGTCAAAGTATAAATAGTAGAAGTGACAATAGATTTTCTTTACCAGCAAATAGCAAAAGAACACCAAATATGAAAGCAGACACTTGCGTGCTATAACGGTGACTAAATATAACTAAATTGCTGAGGAATATCCACAACATAGATATAAACATCACCGAATTGAAGTCAGGTGAAGACATGTGAATGTTTGTGTTTGTCTGCACAATCACATTCAGAATGAATATTTTAATTGACTAATCTAATATCTATTATTGGTGTATTTTCAGATCCCCCACAGAATGAGCCAAATGCGCCGCTGCCAACTGAGGCTGTGCCAGCGATGCCTCCGCCCCTGCTGCCGCATCAGATGGGTGTGATGGGGGTCCTGCGCTTCCCCATGGGCCCGGCTCCACTGCTCCAGAGGCCTCCCACCGCAGGTCTGCAGGCTCCTCCACAGTTCAGCCTGCCTCCTCCAGTGCCAGTGCAGCTACACCCGGCGGGCCCGCTCATGCAGGTGCCCTCTATAGCAGTACAGGCTCTTCCTCCACCGCCTCCACCTCCTCCACCTGTGCAGCAGGGCGGATTCACTGTGGTGCCGCCCGAAAGCCACCCGCCTCAGGTCAGCACCACAGACATTAACACTGATCGAAAAAAAAAAGCATAACACGTAAAAAATGTCATTGTTTGAATTAAAATGAAAATGAATTAAAAATAATAAAATGAAAAAAATAATAATTTATAATAATTTACAAAAATCTCATCACAATATATCATCTCATATCCTGATAACAATATTTATCAAGATATACTGCAGTACCTTTTCTGTAAATTCAGTCAATAAATAGTTATATAAATATATATAAATGTAAAAGTGTCCATCCAGTCATACAGTCTCGATTTAAGTAAATATACATTTATAACCAAATGAAACCAGAAATAAATCAATATATTATTAATTTAATGTTTTAAACAATTCAAATAATTTACATTGAATTTAAGTAATAAAATATTTTATGTCTTTTAAATCCATTTTAGAGGAAGCTAAATGTTTTTTCAAAATGTTTAAATAATAAAATTAACCATAAAAACGTGTCATCCAGTATCATTTGAAAGAAACCAGAAAATATAATAAATAGCAAAAATCACAATGAGTTAATTGATTAAATAAAAACTAAAGCCGTTTATTTAAACTGTAAAGTATATAAATTATTCTACATTAACACAGCTAGTTTTTTTTGTTGCTAAAACCACAATGACACATTATTTATTATTACATAATTTTTTCCCTGTTACCAGACATACTGTACAAGGTACATTTTGACATATCTTTTGTAATGTGTGCTAAAATTCAATTAATAAATAAGTTAATAAATAAATAAATGACACTACATTAACACTGCGAGAATCCTTTTGTTGCCAAATAAAACGATTACCTTATGATGTTATTCGTCATGTATGAAATTAGATTGGATTGTTTCAAGTGAAGTGAAGTGAAGTGAAGTGAAGTGTAGTGTGGCCAAGTATGGTGTCCCATACTTGGAATTTGTGCTCTGCATTTAACCCATCCAAGTGCACACACACAGTTAGTGAACACACACATACCGTGAACACACACCCGGAGCAGTGGGCAGCCATGCTGCGGCGCCCGGGGAGCAGTTGGGGGGAACGGTGCCTTGCTCAAGGGACTCACCTCAGTCGTGGTATTGAGGGTGGTGGAGAGTGCTGGTCATTCACGAGTCCAACACTCTAACCACCAGGCCACGACTGCCCCGTAATGATTGAGTATTCAATTAAAGACGTAATGTGATTGACAATTGTAAACATAACATTTTATTATGATTATGGTTGTTGTTGTTGTTTTCATTATTATTATTAATAATAATAATGTTTTGAGGTTTTTCACACTTTGTATATAATTAACCGTGTTGGGGATGGTCATTAGTTGTGGTGTGTACTTAAAATTAAAATTGGTCTTAAATTTTGTTCTGTGTGGTATTAAAAAGGTCTTAAACTCTGCAGATATCCTGTTATAACTACAAATAAAACTTCTAAATTCTTTTGTAATCTGCCATTTGAAATGCATTGATTTAATTTTAACACTTGCATATATTTCTCAGCAGGTGATGCCCAGTTTTCCTGCACCAGTCAAAATGTCTTTCAAACCTATGCCGACCAAAGTGGTTTGTGGGCCTCCTCCTCCTCCTGCAGGGGCGGTCAGTGCGGTGCAGCCGTCCTCCACCACCTCCAGCAGCTCCAGCACGCAGCCCAAAGCCCACGCCGACAGCTCCAAGAAGGAGAAGGTAAGACTGCAGATCCAGCCATGCGCTCATGCTAGAAGTCCAGTTCGAAATTGGCTAAATAACAAAATACTACTACTACTACTACTACTACTAATAATAATAATAAGGTTGATTTTTCAAGTAGGCAGTTAGAAAAGGATTTGGCCTAATACTGCTTCAGCAATGTCCAAACATTGAACATAAGTTATCCTTCCTTCTTAGTAAATAAAAACAGGCCGATTTTCAATATTTAGTTAAATAAACTGAATTAACTACAACATGTAGGCCTACTTGTTTTTATTTTATTTGTTGCTTTTGTGCAATAGCCTAGATAAATAACAGCATTTGTTTTTAGTAAATAAATTTTAGGATATTTCCATTTTGCTGGAGTCCAATAGTTATGCATGAACACCATATGAAGGGCTGTGCATCTATTTAAGTAATTATGTGTAAATTATATTACGGGTTCATGGAATCATTGGCTAAAAATATTAGGGGAAAAAACAACAAACATTCATTCATTCATTCATTTTCTTTTCGGCTTAGTCCCTTTATTAATCTGGGGTCGCCACAGCGGGATGAACCGCCAACTTATCCAGCATATGTTTTACGCAGCGGATGCCCTTCCAGCCGCAACCCATCTCTGGGAAACATCCATACACACCCATTCACACACATACACTACGGACAATTTAATCTTACCCAATTCACCTATACCGCATGTCTTTGGACTTGTGGGGGAAACCGGAGCACCCGGAGGAAACCCACGCGAACACGGGGAGAACATGCAAACTCCACACAGAAATGCCAACTGACCCAGCCGAGGCTCGAACCAGCGACCTTCTTGCTGTGAGGCGAACGTGCTACCCACTGCGCCACCGCGTCGCAACAACAAACAGAATGATGATTAAATAATGTGAGGTTATATTAATTTGAAGAAATAATGAATTTACATATGTCGATAATGTAAATAATTTCATTAAATTAAGCTCAGGAGTTGATCTGACTTGGAAACTCTACTTACTGCACATTATTAGTTTGGAATTTACCACAGCCAAAGTAAATCAAAACTATACAATTCTGGTCAAATATGTGTGACTGTATCAGACATGTTTCAATACTGATTTTGTACCTATCACTTCACTATTACAGATTTTATTATAATTTACCTTTCTGTTAGGTGGCTTTGCTGTATATATTTCTAAATCTAAAATGTTAAATAAATAAAGCAAAAAATAATAATAACCCTTGTAGAGCTGCACGATAGTGAAAAAACTGACATTGCGATTATTTTATCTTTCTACGATATATATTGCGATATTTAATATATAATTTCACCAGACCAAATTGTCTATTTGGAAAGAATTCATCATTTTTGATACTTTGGGATGATTTTGAAGGTGATTTTGACTCCAATTTTAAGAGTGCATCTATATAAAATATAATAAACCAATCACAAACATTGAGAAATACAGTAGAGCAACAATACTGTACAAATAAAATATACAGTGCTTTACGATTTTCGTAAAGTCTAGCAATATTTAATAATCAAATGTAAAGTCTTCATCATATACATGCATGCAATTAATCTTTAGTTAGAAATGTTATTTCTTATGCCTGAATATATTTAAACTGAATTAAATGATGAAAACACGCATAAATAATAAGTGTTTTGGTAACTTTATGGTTAAACGTTGCAGAAACTCCACAAATCATGTGTTTTCCAAATTCTGGTCGATAATAATGCCGATTTAACATTGCAGATCCTGTGATTTGACTATTGCGGATGCACACATTGCGATATCGATGCTGAAACCATAGATTGTGCAGCCCTAAACTCTTGCGTATTGTTCAAATTGACTACTCTTTACAAATGACAAATTGTCTCTCTTCCCAACAGAGAAAACCAGCAATAATGAAGAATGCATGATTATATGCTGTCATGGCTCTGCAATTAAAAAATGTGATTTATAATGGAAGTCAATGGGGCAAAAACAGCCCCCAACATAATGAAAGGGAACTCAATTTGCCCAGAGTGTATTGTTGAGTTTTTGAAAAATTCCAATGCATTTTCCCAAAATATGTGTCAATAATAAGATTTGTCAGCAAACAATCAGTCCATTTGCTGAAATACAGAGAAAGATGTAGGTAAATTAACCCTCAAAATCACCCCAGAGTGGATTAAAACATCCCCAACAGCACACAAGGGTTAAAAACTCCCGGAAATGTGTTCTTGGAGGATGTCTGTGCTGCTCTCCCCTAAACACTGTTTCTCTCCTTCAACACAGAAACTGCAGATTCAGGAGCGCGCCGTCAATGAGGTGAAAGCAGCCATTAAGCCATATTATCAGAAGAATGAAATCAACAAGGACGAATATAAAGAGATCGTGCGCAAAGCTGTGGAGAAAGTAAGTTTACATTAGATGTACTCAAATTAAAGTGCGAGAAATCATTAACATTTTAAAAAACTTTATTTATGAATTTTGGAATAATTACACGAGTAATAATGATAATAAAAGGATAAAATAATAAGAGATATGCAAATTAGCACAACATAAGTAGCCTTCTTTCTTCTTGGTGATAAAGTCCCAAAAATTTAATTACAAATGTAGTTCAGACAAACTTCAAACAAACATTCAAAGTTTAAAAATCAAGTATTCCAGACAGCAGTGTAATAAATGTCATTATATAATTTTAGCCCAGTATATTATACTCACGTCCTTTTGACATTATTTTTTTCTTGTATAAAAAATGCTTTTTGTTTTGAGAAATGTTAAATAAACTACTGAGAAAACTATTTTTCCAGGGTGACAAATTAAAATGGCTGAATAGATCAATCTATTATTCAGCCACAAGATGGCGCCAAACTCTCTCTCAAAAAAAGCAACAGACAAACATGTGAGCGTATTCACTGATGCTCAGGATTATTCAAAGTTCCCAGATGAGCTTTTGTTATTAGTTTCACTGGTTGTTATCTGGGAATAAAATACTTTAGAATTAAAATGGCTGATGGAGCAATCTATTATTCAGCCA
>CAIGQV010000366.1:847250-879069 GCA_903798115.1 Danio jaintianensis | reverse complement strand
TGTATTCCCAACTGAAACTGAATATTGAGTAGGGGGCGGGGTCATAAACTGAAGTAAAACTGCAAGCTCTGGATGTTTGAATCAGTTTTATATTTTCTAAACGTGAATTTTGGAGCACACTAGCTTATAGACATTCTTAAGACTGATTCTAACATCTTAATACCTTTATTTTAATTTCAAGGGCCTTTAACTATGGCAAACTGTATGTCATTATTATCACTACATCAACAGAGAGTCAGGATCTTGCCTGCAGGTGTGTGATGAAGGATAGTCTCTGGCGAGGAAAAGGTTCACATCCCTCCCATTGGCACTGCCCTGGGTACGAGTCTTTACTGCCATGAAGGGTCGCTGCATGGTAAAACACCTGCGATGGCGTGTCAAACCACCTGAAACAGTCACAGAAAAAAAATTAAGTGTTATGCTCAAGTGGTCCCAACATTTATTATCTTAGCTAATGTTAATTTCTTAGTTTATGCCTATAAAAAAACCCTTAAAAACAAGTCATTATCGTTATTAAATGTAGCTAATTACTATTTTTTTTTAACTTTAACAAAGAACTACAAAACAGTTATTATTTACATTATGAAGAACATCTGTAAAGCATGTTTTCCTACCGTTTGCATGCTTGCCACAGACACTTAAAGTTCTGTCCAGGTTTCCGCGTTTGCTCTGGAGAGACGGCGGGTGCTGGAGAACTCTGATTGGTTCCCTGTGTAGCTGGATCCACAGGAGGCGGAATCTGTACTGACACAAGCTGCTGCACACAGCAACATTAAACTCATTTTAAATAAGGTTTGAGGGAAAACATAACTCATTCTGAATAAAATCAATGTGTGCTACATGATAATGATATTAAATGGAAAGCATAGTGTAAATGTACACAAGAAAGAAAACATTATCCCTTGCACAAATTAATTTGTAGGTGCACTGGACAAGTCGAACATAGTTGAAAGTGTTGCATTTGTCATCTTTAATAGCTGTCAGTACCCTTATATAGCTGTATATAAATTTTGGTCACATTTTTATGTTTAGTAAACATTTGGAAAGTCGACCATGAAAAACTTTGCAATACACACAGTATTATACAATATATACATGTTAAGTAAAACTGTAAATTGCTGCTGAAGATTGACTAAAGCTTTTAGAAATGAATCAATTAAAATCCAGACGTCGTTAAATCAAATAGAATAAAATAAATACTCAAATGTGTATTTTGGGATGTTTTATTTCTCCTAGTCTGACATGCATTGAAAGCAAATCAGCTTAATATTGAATTACTGGACATGTACCATGCTGTTACTCCTGACAGTTTTGCACAATTATTCATTCTCTGCTTGATTTTGCACAACAGTTTTAAACACTTACACATTTATGTATATTGCAAACATTTTACTACTTCAATTATAATTTATATTTATGTTGATGCTTTCGCATACTCTTCCAATTGCCTATTTTGTTAAATTATTATATATTTAATATACCCTAATCTTTAATTGGCATTCAGTGTGGACAGCAAAATAATAATTTTATTGTACAAACCTGTTTCCTTACTATGCATATGACAATAAACACTTTGAATCTTAAAATCTCAAAATGGATCAGTGCATAAAAACATGGAGTTTTCATCTAGCATCTTTCTTTAAAAAAAAAAAAAAAAATTTATTAGAAAAATCAAATCATCATTGGATTTGCTTTGCAGTGTTTTGGCTTTCAGCAGCAAGACTTACATTGAACTGTAAAAACTGGACTGAAGCAGTTTTAATTTACTAGAACTTCATCTATGTTAAGCTGCTTTGACACAATCTACATTGTAAAAGCGCTATAGAAATAAAGATGAACTGAATTAGACATAGATTACCTGAGCATTGGTTTCAGGCAGCGGCGAGGGCACACTTGGTCTCTGCTGCGCTGCGTTCTCTATTGCTACTTTTGCTACTGTGCTTGGGTCTGCGCCCGCCGGCACGGCCACCATGGTGGCGCTGTTACCGGCATTGTTGGGGTCACTGATGGTAACTATCCGTACACCCATTTTAGCAGGGATAGCGGAGGTACCTCGGTCCCCGTCCTCCAGCGGTCTCTTCAGCGTCCGGCTCTCCGCGGTGCCGTTAGCGGACTGCGGGTCGGGAGCGGCTGGAGGCGGCGAGTGGTTATGAGGAGCGTGCTGTGGCCTCAAGGTTAAAGTCTCTGAGCTGGGCCCGTTAGAGAGGTCTGCGCCGTGGCAGGGCCCGTTGGCCAGGCGTTCAGGCGGCTCTGCTCTGGCAGTGTCCTCCGTGAGGCCCAGCGCCCCATGAGCTTTCGGCAACAGCACCTCACCGTTCCCCATGTGTTTGGAAGCCTTGTGATTTGGAATGTTTTTGCTCGGATGGGAAGCGGCGTCCGATCGCTCAAAGTCGCACACTCCGTTCACCATCAGCTTTTTAGGGTCCACGGGCGTCTGCTTCCCGTCGCATCCGCTCTGCGCTACAGGACCATTGGGCGCCTCTGATGGGCTGTTCCCTGAGTGGTATGGAGGTAGACTAGCGTCGAATTTCCTCCCGTTGAGCAGCTTGGGTGCCTCCACCTCTGCCGATTCCCCGTTGCTGGCTTTGGCCGAAGCGTCGGCGATGGAGTTGTTCTCCATGACCTCGATCTTGCGCTCGTGGACGTGCAGTCCTGTGGCGTCCTTGGCTTCCTCTTCCTTTTGGCAGATGATTTTGTCGCCTCTGAAAGGCGGGATGGGTGTGGCTCCTGCTACTGGCAGAGGCGGAGTCTGAGTCAGCTGCAGGCCGATTGTGGGCGGGGTCTGCACTCCCTGGCCTGGAAAGCCAGAGTTTGGCACTACTGTGAAGGTAACTTGGTTGCTGGGGGTGGCCTGGAGGATGGTGCCGGAGGTGGAGGTGGAGATGATCTGTCCGGGGAGGATGGAGATGGGAACGGCACCGGGACTCTGCATAAGCTGAACGTTTAACTGTGGCTGAGGCGGCACCGGAGTGCTGTTTGTCACCTGGTATACGACTTGCGGACTGGGCGCCCTGGTGCTCACAGGAGCGGGGACCTGTGGAGCAGGGAGGATGAGTTTTCCACCAGGGGTGGAAGGACCACGTTTGGGAAGCAGTAGCTGTTTGATCAGACTGGATTCAGTGGAGGTAGGCTGGGCCAGGGCAGCAGCGGGTGGCGGGGTGGGCTGGAACTGACGCTTCACTGACAGCATCTGGCTGACGGTGTGTGGCTGCACCGACGAAGGGTTCGGGACCGCCGCATTCGGAGAAGTAGAAGCCGGCGTTTGCTGTGGATTGGGGTTGGTGAGAACAATCTGATGGATGGCAGGGGCAAATGCAGTGTTGGATTGTTGATTTGGGCTGACAATGACTAGGCTCTGTTGTTGTGTTGGCGGAGGTTGTGGCGACTGTACTTGATGTGCAGGTTTGGGGGCAATGTTCTGAAATGCAACACGAGAGCCAGTCACGCCTGCGACGGTCACAACCTGCCCTCCTGCCATCAGTGAAGTGCATGGTGTGGTCATATACTGAGGCGGCGCCAGCACCATGGCCTCCTGGGAAGAGGCTTGAGGGCGCTGCTGGGCCACCGATGCACAAACTCCATGCACTTGACCAGTAAATACGTGTCCCTGTGGCGGCGGCCCCTGCTGGATCAGTGCGACGGGGGCGTGATGGAGCAGGGGCTGCTGGGTAGACGAGCCACTGTGGTTGGGAACAGCAGGAGCAGCGGAGGCCGTGGGGATGGAGCTCTGGATCATGGCTGTTTTTAAGATGTCATTGGGGCGTATGGGAACTGGGGCAGCGGCTGGAGGGCAGGGGGGAAGTGCGGCTTGTCCTGGTGGGTTGAGGGGGGGTCGTGGCGCTGGCGCAGGAGCACTGGGAGCGTTAGCGTGTGGCGGTGCGTGCATGGTGAAGGCCACCTGTGGTGCTGCCTGGCCGGCAGTAAGGCTTGGTGCTGGTGCCCGGACAGGCTGCCCACCCACACCAGGGGGCAGTGCTGCATGGATAAACAAGATGCAAAGAACAAATGAGCTATTAATGCAGCTGGCTTATTAAACAATGTATGGGCTTTTGTTTTTCAAACAATCAGGTATAGTAGGACAATAAGATTCCTTGATGAAGAAAACAGATGAAACAGAGGAATTCAGTTATAAAAAGCTTTACTGTATTACGTAAAATGTAATGCAACTAGCAAACAGGACTTTTTTTAAAGCAAGTAAATTTAACAAGGGCACAATTATTTTAAATAATAGCAGTTTTTATCACTGAAATCACTTCCACCATTTTAACTGAAAAGGATTAAACTTTCTAGACATGAATATTTAATGAGATCAGCACTGAACAATTTTCTGACTTGTTTGTCTGTTAACTAAACAACTGGCTTTAACATTCTAACACGAACATTTTTACACTGCACACTTTTAACACGACAAGTGTCAGAGTTCACTCCACTAGGCTTTAAAAAACTTGGGGATAATCTCTCAGAACTTCTAGACCAAGAGTCCTCAGTCAAAGTGTCCCAATAATCAAACAGTGTCTGTACCTGACTGGGCCTGAGGGGTTTCTGAGGGGGCTTCATGTTTGGGAACTGGTGCAGGACTGGCCTGCTGCTGCTGCTGATAATAAAGCTGGACAGGAAGAGAAATTGCCCTCTTTCGCACACCAACCACGTGGATTTGAGCCTGCCCATTCAGCCGCGTGTCCTCCACACGTTTTACCGTGTGATTAGGAAACAGTGTCCTGTGAAACACAGAAGCACAGCATTTAAGCGGTGAGCTTTAGCCTTCACATATTTGCTAATTTGGACAGCATATTTCCTCAACATTTTCACGAATCTCACCGCAGGCATTTGTAGAAGTTGTTGGATGTTAGCACACCACCCCGTGCCATTTTGCTGCAGGTTGCCAGATATTCAGAGTACATCTCTGAGCGTGAGACTGACCCATCTGAATGGACCTCATAATGAGCATTTAGCCTACAGAGAACAGAAAGCATTCGTAAAACACCAAAACCTTTATTAGGTTTGAAGTGTAAAGCAAAGGCAGAGGTGGAGTCTTACCACTGAGTTGTGAACTTCTCTCCATCTATTTCCACGATCCCTGGTGGAGGCGTAGACTGCACAGGTGTCCTGTTAACTACATTGAAATAAATACAAATTCAATGTTAGAGCTTGCTGTATTTTTAGTGCTGGACAAAGATGAATTGCAATGAATTGTCACGTTTTAGGGTCCCCGTGCCATTTGCATGTGTTGTGAGAATGCAGGTGTATTCTTAATTAGTTTGTATTGTGAGAAAATCCAGCAGGTTTTTTTTAATGTGTTGCATTGTGAGGATTCGCAACACGTATGCTGTCAAACCGATGAGGATCTTTTCTCAATTTGACATTTTTTATTAATTGCAGCACGTTAAGCTCTCTCGGCCACCCTATATAACAGTCCTTCGGACATCTGAATGGATCATGTTGAATATCCCGGTTGTACAGAAGCAGAAAGCGGACACACAGTCGACTCACCAGCAGCAGGAGTGCCTTGCGTAGCAGCAGGAACATGCTCCATGAGCTGCGGTCGAACCTCGGACACCTGAGAGCTGGAGGCCTGATGCTCGATCAGTTTCACTGCCGTCAGCGCGTCCGGTCCGAATGTCTGCAGGTCCACCGACACCAACCGCACTAAAAGATCTAGACATGTGAAAAACAGATCAGTTCACTTGGTTCTGACAGTATCAACTGTTCTTGTTGCAATTAATTTCTGAAGCTTTTATCATGATATATGGTATTATCATGATATTGACCTACAGTTGAAGTCAAAACTATTCGCCCTCCTGTGAATTATTTTTTCTTTTTTAAATATTTCCCAAATGATGTTTACCAGAGTAAAGAATTTTTCACATTATTTCCTATAATATTTATATTCATATTATATTATATACATAGGTTTTTATGTGCATTTTCAAAATTTATGTGCATCTTGGCATTTCCATCCAGGGTTATTATATGCCATATTACAAAATGTGCATAAAAATAGGTGGATGGAAACGCAGCTAGTGGCAGACTGAATTTTTAAGGTGAACACAAACCTATGCTTCTCTCCACGGAGGAGATTTTGGAGCATGTTATCTCTCCGAGCTCAGCCAGCTGATACAGGACCTCCAGCGCAGAGATGACCAGCATGACGTCCGGCAGCGTCAGAAGAGCAATGACTTCTCGGTATGACTCCTGATCCACATACTCACAGATCAGCACACCGTTATCCTCCACTTTGCTCAGGTTTCCCAGGATTTCCATGGCTGTAGGATGCAATGTACATCTTAAAGAGATAGTTCACTCAAAAATTCAAATCTACTCACTATTTACTCTCCCTCAAGTGGTTATAAACCTTTATGTGTTTATTTATTCTGCTGAACACATATTATATATATATTAATGAATGCTGGAAACCTGTAACCATTGACATCCATAGTAAGAAACACAAACACTATTGACGTCAATTTCTAGCTTTCATCAGAATATCTTCATGTGTTTCTTCTGTTAAAGGTAACCTATTTTGTCCCTTTTTACAAAATGTATAATAAGTCTCTGATGTCCCCAGAGTGTGTGTGTGTGTTAAGTTTCAGCTCAAAATACCACACATACAATGTCTTATAACTCTCTGAAACTGACCCTTTTAGGCTTTGATTCTAATTGTGTGGCGTTTTGGTGACTGTCACTTTAAATTCAAATGAGATAGTCTTGTTTTTGAATCTGCCACTAACGTCCTATACTAATGAGGGAGAGATGATCACTAGTAGGCAAGTGTTTCTGCAGACTGTTTTAATCAAGTGTGATTATAAAATCTCAAATTAATAAATGTTTATTATTGGAAGCTGGTTATATTCACAGACTGCTTCCACACAACACTTACAAAAGTGATTTTTGCATAATAGGTCCCCTTTAATCACTATAGGCTTGAAACAAGTAAATAGTGGGTAAATAGTTTGGGTGAACTATCCCTTTAAGCAATTCTAACAGGAAAACAGCAGTTTTGACTGCACAAATGCTTTAAAACACTCACCCCTCATTTTGAGAAAACGATCCCGTGACAATAAGCATTTTGTGATGGTGTGAAACATCAGATGCGTTGTTCGGAAATCAACCGGATCCAACTGAAGCTGAAAAAAGACAACCATTACTTAAAGATCTGACAAACAGTCTGTAAAATATTGCAGGGAGTATTTTTTTAAACAGACTTAAATGCTTTTCAAGCTTAACAGTGGTGAGCAGTAGTCATATTAGCAGACAGATAAATAATCTTGAAAATGAAAATGCAGGTTTTTTGGTCAAAAAGGTTGTATTTTTGCTGAAAACTATCTGCATTCAAGTGGTGATAAAACATTGAACGCATGAAGATAGAACAAAATGCTTTTTTGTTTAAAAACAAAGCTACGTTCTTTATTTTAATATACAATGCGCTCATTAGCAAAAAATATTCTGAATTTAGGTAAAAATGCTGGCAGTGGCTGCTAACTCAAAATAGACTGTCAAGTTGTCATAACAAAAACAGGTTGTGATGTATTTGTTTAAAGTTGTCATAACAAACAATGTCATCTTTGCATTTAAAATGTCACAACTGAGCGAATGAAACTTAATGACAGTTGTTATAAGCATGCATAAAATCTCATTCACAACATGCGTCACGTCACGATTATAAAAGTTTCACAAAAGTCTTATAAACACCCCTTCAAAGTAAAGTGTTACAAAAAAATCTTTTGGGCTTTTTGTTAAAGGTCCCGTGAAATGTGCATTTTTTATTCGATGTTCGACGTAATTTCAACTGAAAAATGAAGAGAGGGCGGGACATAGACTAGCTCCTCCCCACAGCCAATAGCGTTTTGTTTTATCACAGCTTTGCCAATGAGATCAAGCGGAACAAATGAAAAGCAAATGAGAAAGGGGCGGTGCATGTCAGATACTAGAGAGCATTTGATTGGTCAGAAGATTTGATGAGAGTATGAGGTGATGTGGAAAAATAAAATGTTGATCAATTTAGGCAGAAGTGACAAACTTCAAGCTTTGTATGTTTATATCAGTTTAATATTTTCTAAACGCATATTTTGTCACTGTTTTGGGGCACACTAGCTAACAGATATCCATAAAACTAACATCTCTTTTTTTTTTTTTTCACAGGACCAAGATAACAAAAATACTTAAATCACTGTATCTTTTAGAGAGTGAACTCTGACCTCTCCGGCGAAGTTTCCGAGTGTGTCGAGGCCGAGCTGCCGCAGCTGGATGAAGGTGCAGTGAGCGCACAGCAAGAGGAAGCGCAGACATGTGCGATTAGCTGCCAGCAGTTTAATGTTTGCCTCCTCGAAGGACAAATTCCTCAGAATCATCGCAACCTGCAGCACCCGCTGGCCCTCCACGTCCCCAATGCCTGTGTTACGGGCTGGGTGGAAGAGAGGAGTGCAGACGTCCCTCAGCTCCAATCCATCTGAGGGAATAAATGAATAAACAAATAAATGAATAATTAAAAAAGTGGCTTAGGGCGATTTATTTGAGGTGTTTGTAATTTTGCATCTATGGGGGCGGGACAGTAAATTTGACATTGTTCTCTCTTCTGGCTGCCATTATCAGTCTCACACATTTTTTTTCCTTTTTCTGAAAGTCTTGATAACACACTCGTGGCGTTTTTCTTTTATTATTTCAGCAAAATGGGAATAATAAAAATGTATTAGTGGAACTTTCCCCATTCACTGCGCTAACTCGACTTCTGCTGAGAAACCTGGATAAGTAACAATAAATAAATATCTAAATAAATAAATAAAAAATAAATAAATAAATAAAAGTTACAAATATTTACATTAAAACATAAGATGATTTATATGATTTTACAGTTCAATTTAAGATAAGTACCTTAAAATTCTTCCTGAGGATACATCCATCAAAGTGCTCGGAGTATAAAAGTCTTTTCTAGGCGTCTTTAAAATTTCACTATTAAAATATGTCTTATGGTGAGAGGCTTGACAATGGTGTTTTTAAGCAAAGCATTACTTTACACTGACTAATCAAAGTGAAACTACTCTTCAATGATCATCACCACAAAGGAAATCAGAGTAGCGACACATAAAAAAAAACACACATACTTTGGGGTGTGCAGCTCTTATCTGAGATGAGATCTTTGACTTCATTGTCTTCAATGACATCTTTCCAAAACTACGACAAAAGAACAGGAGAGTTAAGAACAAATCCAACATTTTTAATAATGCACAACACCACAATGCAATATATAAAATGGCAATGCTTTTATTTATTTAAAAGTGCATTCTCCATGATGTGTGCAAAGTTTGGTGCAAAATGAAAATTATATTATTGATATTTGCCTTTTACAATCGCAGTTTGTAAATTGCATACTATTAATGCTTTATAAGGTGCAAAATTAAACTGAAAATGTAATGTATTTTTATCATTACATGTCTGTAGCTAAATTCAATGTGTATTTTAAAATGCATTCTGAGCATTGCAAATAGGTAGCAAAACGTTTTTAATGCATTTATACTCACACTTAAGACAGGGTTTCTGCAGGTTTCACCAAGTCAAATTTAAGACTTTTTAAGACGATGAAGAATGTAATTTCAGACATGTATAGGGCTAAATGCTAAAGATATGTACTTGAAAAATATGCACTTGCCCCATCAAATTATAATATTTTAAATAATGTGTTAAAACAAGCAGACCCTAGTTTTATATATACATTTTTTCAACATAACCTAAAAAAAATCTTTAAAAACTAAACGCATGCACAACAGACTGCTATAACATTAGTTATGAATATAGTTTTGCTAATTAGCATGTATTGTTGGTGACTGGATGTGTGTTGGATCGATTGGGTAGCTTTACATAAAGTAAAAATAAAGACCCGTTTAAAATGACTTAAGACCTACAAGACAATATTTCAGTGAATTTAAGACCTTTTAAGGCCTAAAATTTTGTTTTTGAAATTTAAGACATTAAGACATTTTAAGACCCCGCAGATACCCTGATTAATATCATGACAAACAGAGTCAAAGTGATTTTGAAAATGCATTCTCGTGATGGCCGGTTTGCGAACTAATCATTCAATTTCCTCTTCTAAGTGAAATTTACATTTTAAAACAATGTTTGGAAATGGCAAATGTAAATCATATAAATTACATTTTCAGTAAATTTTCAAGTGCAATTTTAAATACAGATACACTGTCATGTAATACATAAGCTTCTGTACAAATCAAAAGGCAAGTTGACATACGCTCGTTTTCTTACCCTCACAAAATCTCGTGATGTTTTCTCCTGCCAGTCAATCCCAAATACAGCAGAAAAGCTGCCTAATGCTAAAACAAAAATGCATGTAAAGTTAAAACGCATATATACTTCTAAAGTAAAAACACTAAGTGCAATATTAAATCAGAAATGCAAACATACAGTCGTCGAATACTCCGGCATGTGCCAGCAGCAGCGTGACGAGTTTGGGCTCTTTTTCTAGCTGCATGGCGTGCTTGCTCTCGTTGGACAGCAGCGTGCACACGTTAATGGCGAAGTCCACCTCATTCGGGAGCCCAGACAAGAGGGAGAGCACCAGTTTGTTGTAATCGGATGGAGGGATAAAATCCGCCGACAGCCCATAGCTTTGGCGGAGATAGTCTGTCCAAATGGAGAAAAGGGTGTTTAGAGATTCACACAAAGTGTACATGTAGACCACATACAGTGCTCAACATAAAGGAGTACACCCCATACATTTTTTTATTCATTTCTCAGCGAATACAGGTCATATATTTTGATGCATTTGAACAAAACAGATTAAACAGATATATTTATTAAAATAATATTTTGGTCAGTGATCATCTTTAGAAAGAGAAAGATCATACATTTGTATTCATGTAAAATATTGGGAAAAAAAATGACAAACTACAACAAATTTTATTCATTTTTTGTTTCTCTTTAATTTTGCTACTTTAAATTTAGATTTAATATTTTCCCCTAACATATAAATTTGGGTGTACTCATTTTTACCGTTATCGTAAGTTATTTTGTTAGATTATCTCCAGATTTGGATCATCTAAATGTATATGCACAAATATAATATTGTAAAGCTTCCTATAGAAAATATTAATTTAGATGAGAGATTTGTGAGGGGTGTACTCATATATATTCATATAGATCTATCCATCTATCTAAACTTTATTTTAAAGCAATAATACTAATCATATTACTAAACAAGTATAAGTTCTAGAATTCGATATTACAGTACAATGCATGTCTCATTATTATGATAACTCAGTGTATTAAACACTATCATTACCTTCATATAATAATAATTTTTTAAAAAATCTTTGTTTGCTGAAAAATGATTTTCCAAATGTACTTGTATTTAAATTGTAAAGAATAATTTAATTATTAAACTTCTAAACATTCATTGGATTACTATCAATTCTACAGATCATAAAACTTCCTTAATGGACAACACAGATTTATAGGGTCCTATTATTGTTGCAATGTTACTAAATGTTATATATAGTAAATATATATTTAAATCTAACATTTATTAACATTGTAATTCAGACAAAAAATAGTGTGAAGGCAGTATTAATGTTTAATAAACTGAATTATCATTAGGAGACATACACTTTACTGTAATACTAAATTTGAGAATTGATACTCAAGCAATATGATTGCCACCATTTCTTCAAAATAAGTCAGTTTCACTAGCCAGGATTTCATCTTAGCGTGAAGCAAATCTTTACAAAGTTTCACAAAAATAAAAGTCAAATGTTAATTAGGTGCATTTCCATCAGGTTGTTAGAGCAGCTGACTGTATGTTTATTAATTAATTTACTGCCACATCAGCAACTTATTTGACGGCAAGATCAATATAGGTAAAAAGATAATACATAACTTCCTAATTCAATGAGATGATACATTAAATAAATAGATTATTATTAGAAACCTTAGATAATTTTTTTTAGATATAACTTAAAATTCATGAGCTTCTGACTTTAGCATCGGTAACCTAGTAACCAACGCAGTGCAGGTTGCAAGTGCTAAAAATAATGCCGTACACAGAAGAAGAAATGCAGAATATATGCTAAATGTCCTGGCAGCAAGAGCATTACGATGACATTGAGCCTTATATACTGTACATATGGGAAAGAGATCATCTGCAGGATTTTTGGGAGGTCATAGTGACAAGACATTTTATGCCTGACCCGTGGCTATGACATTTCAGAATGTCAAAGGGCATATTAGAAATGTTGTGCAACCTTATTGGTCCAGCCATAGCACCAGAAACAGCTGTATTGTTTGCTTTGTTAGAGTTTATTCTGCAAATGCAACTCTATCTGATATTATTCACATTAACTTTATTTTGCACATCAACTCAAGCTAGTCTAAAAAACATTTTTGCAAATCAAACATTTTCATCACTTATTTCTCATGCAATACTGTACAATAAAATGTGCATTAACCCTGGCTGATGGTTACACAACTTATATAAATATGTAAATAAAAATCTAGCTTTATTAACAATGCAACAATAATAGTAAACTATAAATTTAGGAAGTTTTATGATTATGAACTAAATTTCACTACATTATGGATAAACTTTGCAATTACAAACTATGGTACCCGATCAACTATAAAGACGACTGGACATTGCACACGATGTGGATATTGCAGATGTGTACATTACAATTATGAGGCTAATATTATATATTGTGCAGCTCTAATTAAATATTTAAATTTAAAAACAGTTTCTTAAGCATGCATTGCACAAAAAAAAAACCATACAAATAACAACAACACTGATAACAAAATTCATATAATATCTTTCAATTTGATCAATAATAAAAAACATCCTTTTTAAACAACTTAAAATATTCCTGGAATAAAAACTCTACTCTAATACGAATTAAAATATAAGTTCTATATATGTTAATATGTTTTATCATCAAAATATTCGGTAACAAATTAAGCTTATTACACGTTTCATGCATTTACTATAGTAATTACAATGTATTATGCATAACTACATCTAATAAACCCCAAGTCAAACCCACATTCTAACCCAACCCTACAGTAAGTGCATGCAATTAATTAACATTACTCAGTAGAGTTAAGTGAATATTTACACTGTAACTACGTCACCTTAAAATAAAGTGCAAACATATAATCATACACGATTTACAAATAGGTTTCTGTTCCCCTTTCTGTACCTGATACAGTGTGTTGCTGGTAGTTGTATGACGTGGGTATTGCACCAATCGGAAGCAAATGTTTAGGATTCCCTGGCTGCTCTTCTTCATCTTCCTCTCCAAAGTGATGCACCTTTTCGTACTTCTCTAAATAGCTGCAAAGAGAGCAGGTGAAATACATCAAAATACAGAATAACACACAGATCATGATCTCTGGGAAGATTTAAGAGACAATGACTTTAACATCCAGATATGTTTATTTGATCAATGAGGAACTGTTTAAATGATTGAGTGGTTATAATAGCAACATACATTACATAGTTTTTAAATGCATTTCTTGTATGTTTTCTAATTTTTTGCTTGCTAGTTTTTTTTTCCTTTGTATTTGATTTGCATCATGCAATTTGTGTATCTCTTTGCATAATAATTAAAATATAAAAATTATATTGATGACTGTTTCAAACTGTCTCCGCAGACGACGGAGTTAATACTAAGGCAAGTTTTTGGAGGATTAGCATGTGGAAACCTGTAAAATCCACAAACAAACGATTTTTCCAAATCATTCATGTTTTAGTTGGTAGTACTGATATTTAAAGCATCTTTACACAGCAAAAGCGGCACAAAAATCAAACCTGAAGAGGCATCAATTTTCAAAAATCTGTATTTACATTAGGAGTGCATGATATTGGAAAAAAAAACCATTGCATGAAATGAAATGTATCAAATGTCTGCAATAGATATATTGCATATACTATCATCACAATAACAAGAATTTCATGATATATCGAGCAGCCATACATTGTACTGTAATAAATCACACTGTTCACATGCTGGCGGTCAGAGCATGATCAGTATATTGCAGAGAATCAGGCATAAAACCTTACTGTGAGTCTAATAGTAATATACACAGTCCTGCTCCATGTGTGAATATGACTCATGAGTGTTTCCTCAACTGAATGAGCTTTCACTTGCACACACACACGTGCTACAATACAAACACTATAAATAGACACCTGCACACCATAAACACTAGAAAACACCCCACTCTACTGGACACACGGCACTGTGCGGACACTCATTCACTCTGGATTTTAATTAATGATGCATAATTTCCCTGAATGCGATAAGCAGATCCACTCAACGCTGACCAACAGAGCAGCTAACTCTACCCTGCCATTATTTATTCTCCCTCATGTTATTGCAAACCTGTATGACGTTCTCTTGTACACAAAAGATGATATTTTTAAACAGTTTTGGTTCCCATTGACAAATCATTTTCAAGTGATCTCTAAAGGAACTGAAACTGCTTGGTTATGAACATTCTTCAAAATATTTTTAGGGAAACTTGGAAACAACATGAGGGTGAGTAAATAACAGGATTTGCATTTTCGGGTGTAATGCTTCTTTATATTGTATGTTATCATTCACTGGCTGCAATTACAGCTGCTCGATTATGGAAAAAAACAATCCATAATATGGATAATTGTAAAAAAAAAAATAAAAAAAATGTTTTGGTCCATTTTCAAAATTATGAGTGGACACTGGACAATATGACAAAAAAGACATTAAAAATAATAATAATAATAACAACTTCATATGAACTTAAATAGTGACTTGTACATTAAATATATAATATATTTGCTGTAAATATGGTTGCTATGACATCTTCAATTTAGAGACCAGCAAAATTCATACATAATTTCAATAAATTCAATTGCAAAATACAATTCTCAATACCACAGCAGAATACTAGGGTAATTTATAGTGACACAGAAACAAAATTTTAAAATAATTACTGATGATACACAAATGGTCAGTAATAATAACAATAACTAAAATACAAAGGGGAAAAAACGTAACAGAATAAAAATAAATTAAACAAACTCTGCTTTAATGCATTTATGCATATATTTGGTTAACACATGAATAATGAAAATAAAAAATAATAGCACAGTCCTTAATGTAAGAACGTTTTGTTTGGCAATAATTGCATAACCTCGATTATTGTAATTTCACAACCATTGGAAACTGATATCAAAATTGAATTTTTATTATGAATTGCACAGCCCTACCTGCAATTATGCAACTACATACTGTATTAACAGCGCAATGAATTGTAGATGCTTATGACTTGATGGTCAATCAGATGAAAATCCTGATTATAAATATTATAGATTATAATCAATATAGATGTATAAATCTGCTCTGGAAATCTACCTTCATGCAAACTTCAGCTCCAAACAAAACCAGACACACACAAACCTCAACCAGTTAATTGAGATCTTCAGTAGCACTCAACAATAATTGTTGGAGCAGATATAACTGAACTCTGCAGAAATGTTGGTCATGAGGAACGGTATTGCGCGTCTCTCTTTTCATTCACAATCCTAAAATGTAAAAAAGCATCTGCTGTTCAGATTGAAGGATGTAAACACAGTAAATTAAGCTGTCAAACAAGGAACTACAGTATATGACATCCAGCCTACGCTCACGTGCACAGCCCCATTTTTGAGGCCCAGACAGTGACTTACTGCCCTCTACTGGAGAAACTGGGAAAAGGTCAAGTTCACCTGCTGGACTGTTGCATATATGGACTGTGTCTAGCAGAAAATCAACAGACTAGTGACAAATAAAGTTATGCAACATATCCTTAAACAGAAATAAATGTTATATCCTGTGTGGTGACTTAATACTATAGTAAAAAACTATACCAGAGCAAAGCAGTGCAGGTATAAACTAGAACATGTTAATACAATTTCTATTATAATCGAATTATCATAGCATGTGTATGGGGCTTTACATATTTACATGCAAGGGTAATACTATACAAAGGCCAAACTGACTGAACTACCACAGCAGATCCGAGATCAGGCTTGACAACTGAAATTGTATTTGTGCATTTTGAGGTTCATTTGCATGTAGCTCAAATAGACTGAAATATTCAATCTGCTGTTAAACTGATGCATTGTCAATTTACAATGCATTTACAGAATGATCAACTAAGAGAAAGAACTTAAGATGTGACAGCACCAAGTGTGACGATCACAACATTTGAAGCTTATTTGGGCACAACAGACGTGTTTAACTAATACTTAATGAAGCATTTGGTTGCTCTTTATTTTAAAGTGTCTTGTAAAACCCCACATATCAGTCATGATATAGTTTTATTGTCATTATATAGCAAGAATACAATAAATATTGAAAGTGCTACTCCTTGTGGTTTGTAAACAGATTAGAAAAAGTTCAAACAACAATAATAAACAAAGTGCCACAGTGATATTGAATGAGTACAGAGTATTAAAAATAGGGTTAAGCTTAAGATTAAGTTATACATCGTTAATTATGATTAATTATGGGGTAAAATAAAGTGTTACTGGGCTATTACCCCAGTGAAAACATGAATTATGACAAGTGAACTTTTATTTTCTGACCAGACATGAAGCAAGTCAACTGGTTCACTAAAATTAGCCTAAATAAAATGTGAAGCCATACTAGGACTGAATATTGCTATATTTAGTTTTTCACCAGATGACTTAAATGAGCTCTATTTAGAAAGAATACATAATTTTAAATTGATTAGGATGATTCTGTAGGACAGTGCATCTGCATATTATATAATAAACTAATCATAAGCATTGATAAACACAACAGAGCAAAGATAAACATGAAATAAACAGTGCTTTCTGAGTCGTCGTACAGTATTCAGACACTAAACTTAAATAATCAAATGTAAAATGTCACTTTATCATATAAATAATCTTTGTTAAAGCTACAAACATTATAATTTCTTCTGCATTTAAGCACTCGTGCAATGCTTAATAGTCAAAGGTCTAAAAAACACATGCACTAACTTTTACTACATTATGGATAAACTTTGCAATGACAAACTATTGTACCTGATCAACTATAAACAATGGATAATGGACATTGCACATGCTGTGATGTGATTATTGCGTATGTGTACATTGCAACATCAATAATAAAACTTTATATTGCACTCCCCTAATTCAATATATAATTTAAAATCAGTTTCTTAATAATCATGCACTGTACAAAAAAACATGCATATAACAACAACACTGCTAAAGTTATATAATATCTTTCAATTTGATCAGTGATAAATATTCAAACATTCCTCCAGAAGACTCTTTAAGCATTTACCTTAAAAATATTACAGTATCTGATCAACTAGAAACTCGACTGGCCATTGCACATGCTATGATGTGACTATTGTGAATATGCACATTGCAACATCAATGCTAAAACTATATATTCTGCATCCCTAAGCCATAGCATAACAAACCCAATCAGATGTGATGCTACAATATGAAATGCATGAAAAAAAAACAATGCTGACCTGTCCTTAAAAAAATAAAAAATAACTATTTGCCAATTACCAAGTCATTTAACATGTGCCGTTTATTTTCTCTCCTCTTATTTAGTTGGCAGCCGGAGTGCCTGCCTGCAGATGCCACATTTAAATGACTAATTTCACATGTGCTGAACGCTGCTGAGTGGTTCAGCGGTAAGTGTATCACACCACGAACCCAAAGACCCAAGTTCAAATCCCTCGCTAGCTCTTCCTCAGCTGTGACAGCAAAAACACAATGCTGAGAGATGAGCTAAAATGCACAACCCTTTCCTTACAGAAACACCTGTTCAGCTGCAATCCATCAAAAAGTGAAAAATTAATTCTTTTATTATTGACTGAAGCCAGATATTAGTGTCAGAGGAGAAAACGAGACATTTAGGAGCCAGATAGCAGCTCTGTGATTGTGTAGTTTGTGAGCAGACATATGCCGATATTCAATAATTGTACAATAAGGGTTTATTAATGGATTTACTAACATGAACTAAGCATGAACAATACTTGTGCAGTGTTCAACATTTACTAATGCCTTAAATTGTTAACATTAGTTAATGCACCGAGTTAACAAAAAACATCTGTATTTTCATTAACTAACATGAACAAATACTGTAATAAATGTAGTTCATTGTTTGTAAATACATCAAGTAATATTAATGCAACCTTATTGTAAAGTCTAACCAATAATTCAACATATAATGAACATGCACAATATTGATATTTTGGGCACTTCAAACTTCTGTGAATAAATATTTATTTAAACTTAAGAGTGCTTTAAAAATATTCATATTGTATTTGCAGTGGTGTTCATTGCAGCATCAAATGCTTAGAGACTTAATTAGTTAATTAGCTTAATAGTTGAATATTATCAAGTTAATCTGGCCTACTACATGCTAAAATATATACTGAAACTTCTCTGATTATTTATAGGGCTAATGTACTTCATCACACCAATATAACTCCAATAATTAACATGTTAAATTATCTAAACTCATGATGAAAAGTGCAAAAGCTTTTCTTAATCTTTGGTGATATTAATTTCTTATTAATAACACCTTAAAAATCATAATCGCAATCTTTGCCAATGACTAATAATATTCTGCAGAACTTTAACCTAATATTAACATAGTAACTGTAATATGTCATTTTCTCACTGTTGATTTTAATGCTAATGCTAACATTTACTAATGTAGAATGAATATTTGTTTACTCATGTTTTGTTTATGAACATGCATAAACAAAAAAATGCATGTTTTTTTTGTTATAATACCTGTTGAAGTAAAGTTTTTTGCAGCTTAGGTCAATAATATCGCTATAATATTGTATACTGTGATAAAAAGCTTCAGTCGCAACTTGAAACTTTCATCATAAGCCCAGCGGTGAGAGAGAATCGGACAAAGTGAGATGCAACAGAAATGAGGGAGATCCTCTGAATCCCTTCGGATATGGAAAAGCCTGCAGGACTTTTCCGTGTGTGATGCGCGTGGGATGCTCCCGAGTTTTTTTCTGCAGCTTTGAGATAAACCTTAAACAGTTCTGGAAAATAAATAAGCCTTTGTACATTACATACAGTATGTAATTAAAGCATTCCACCATCCAGATTCAATCAAAACACCTGAGGCTCAGTTAAAACACAGAGCTCAATCATGTTACTAGTTTCATGTGTGTTTACTTATATACTTGCATGAAGACACAACTGCAAAAACCATCTACATTTTCTCCCGTTTGATGTTTGGAAAAAAATCTTCATCACACGATACTAGATTTCCTGCGAGCAATCATGTCTGTCTAACTCTTAAAAGCTTTTACTCCCGCTCCAAACTCCCTATGAGACGGATACACCTCAACATGACACAAACCTCTCCAGGATTTCAAAAACAAGCAGAATTCAGATGCTCCAAGACTTTGGTTTTATTTTCATAATCAAAAAGAGAGCATATCTACTAAGACCATGCATGACTGGATGCTACAAATAAAACCAGCTCAGAGTCAAAAATACACACTGTATTATTTTCTTCACATGAGGAAGACGACACACACTGGAATGTAGTTTTGCATCATTCGTCTTCTGAGACTGCACACAAATAACCTCTACTGCAATGATGTTAAAGGAGACTTCGCAGCATGGTAATCATGTTTAGTCCACTGCATGGCAGGTGTATATCTCAGTGCGGCCCACACAGCCTAAACGCTCCCTGCTGCCAAGTCTGTCTGTCTCACCCCCCACCCCCCCCCCCCCCCCCCCCAATAACCTACTAAACTACAGAGAAATGCACGTGGAAAACCAGCAGCCGCACAGTCTGTAGAGTAACAGCACTGCTGCCGTCGTAAAACTGCTCGCTTCTGATACTACAAATATCTGAAAACTGGCGGATTTCTGCATATGCTACAGCTGGTGACACATTTGGGTGTTTACAGGTGAATTAAGCTTGTGCATGTTGTAAAACACCATTAACCACATTTATAAACACAGATGATAACCTATAAAAGCACACGACTGTGCAAAATAACGTGACAGTTAAGTTAAATTCTCATCACACCATATCAGATGCTAAACAATCATCCATTGCCATAAAAATAATCTTTTTAGAGACTGTCAAAGATAAAAGTATCAACACAGGCAAGCGGTAAAACTAAACACGTATCAAACCACAAGCCCAACCTCCAAAACAAAAAGGCTCTTATTGATGACTACAAATGACACATGCATCCTTAAAAGTGACCCAAACACAGGTCCAAAGAAGCATCTAACCGCTCTAACCCTGCCTGACTGAGATACTAAACCCACCCATTGTAAAAAGCAAATGTTGCATTAGAAAAAGTATATACGATTTGTAGAACAGAAAGACTAACTTAAAAAATATCTTATTTGGAGTTTGTGCATAAATCCACAAATGTCTACAAAACAAAAGACTTGATGCTGATGAAGAATGAAGAATGAAAAGTGACACGTGCAAGTCCAAAACGACCATCTGCAACAATAAAACTGCCTGATTTACATTCAATTCGCCATGATGTTGACATTGAGCACAACAGAGGAGAAATTAAAGTGTAAAAACAGCCCAAAAAGTCTGAAACACGAACACGGAATTGTCCAAAAACACAGGCTTGTGAGTCGGAACCGAGCCGCATGTTTGACCGCATCCGAGCAGCGCCTGTAAACATTGAGCACATGTGCTGGAGTTGATCACACAGAGAAACTGAATAAGAAAGACTCACCGAAGGTAGTACTGTTTTAAAACAAAAGCAGCATTCGAGCAACTCCTGGGGAATTGGAAATCCTCGACCAGCTCTACCCACTGGTTCTTGTCGGACACCTGTAGGGTGAAGAGACAGGTGAGAGGGGTTCGGTTCAGATGCTGGACCGTGTGTGTGTGTGAGACTATCTCTCTGTGTGTATGTGTGCATGCTAACTCCTATTAGCACTCCGGCTAACTTACAATTTCCTGTGTGAAATGAATAAATCAGACCCGTCACCGAGAAACAACGTGCTCAGAGGCGAAACGGTCCGAGCCCAGGGTCCGGATGCGGATCTGGTGCGGTTTGCGGCTGTATTTACACCGCGGAACACATAGGCCTGTGTGCGGCCTACAGACTCACCGTCCTCGGCCACACGAGAGGAACAAACCCGCTGATACACACGGCGGGTCCGGACGGGATTCGGTGCCTCAGCCTCTGTCCTAGTGATCGATGTAAAGCCGCCCGGTAATTTTGAAGTGAGTATGTGTGAAAGTGTGTGTGCGCGTCCGGGGCCAAACACACACACTCTCTCTCTCACTCACTCACTCAGACATACACTTACACAGGCCGATGCACGGCAGAACCAAACACAGATCCGCCGGACCGTGCTGGGGAGTTAAGCTCGAAGAGTGTGTGTGAGATGAGAAATGTAGAGTTTACTATGAGTGTGTGTGTGTGTGTGTGTGTGTGTTCTGAGCAACTTACCTTCGCGAAGCCCCCTAAAGACACCACTCTCACATAGAGAGCGCCCAGGTCCAGCTCCTTCCCACCCACCACGGGAACCTTTTTAAACGGAGATCTGTGAAGAAAAACACCAGAATAAACACCCGTGGTCGGTCCCGAGCCCCTCGCGCGTCCAGCACGGGTCACACAAGTTATAATAAGAGCGAAATTCCCGCTCACCCTCTGCTGTGGTGAAATTGCCGCAGCTCGTCCAGGAAAGCCTGTCCTTTCCTCCGCTGTTCGGGGAGGTTTTTCCCCGTCGAGTTCGCCATCGTTTTGCTGAAATTCGGTCAAACTCCCGGCTCAGATTCGGTTCCTAAGAGTCCGGGGATCCCATGCTCCGGTCCGCTCCGCTCCGGCGCGGCTGCGTGTTTGAAAAGTTAAAGAAATGACGGAGGATGAGAGTGGAGAAACCCGCTCCAGCGGCAGCCCGAGCAGCCCGCGAACCCGAGCGAGCTCAGCCTAACTGCACCGCTGCACCGCTCATGGCTGCACGGGGAAACGACGGTACCGGCTGCGCCTGTGTTGGTGTTTGGAGTGGGTTTTTGACAGTGCGGGACGGACGCGGCTCCGGTTTAATCGCGCACACTGTGAAGCGGCAGCGGGATCCAGTTCAGACAAAAAGACCCGAGGCCGCGCGGCTCCACGGCGCCCCCAGCAGGCGAGCGTCGGAACTGCAGCCGCCACAGCGCCGCTGTGAACAATAGACGGAGCTCGCTGGAGGAAAGGGGGAGTCGCGAAACTCCGTTTAACCGTTGAAAACGGAACCCAGCCGTGAGCGTCGGAGGGGGGAAGGGAACTGTCAACTTACACTCGCGTCATGAAAATAATAAAACTTGAGTCGAGCGAAGTTTCTGGTGTTCCCCAAAGTTCAACAGACAGTCATCAGATGAAGTGTAAATTAATGTTTGATTATAAAACTCAGTCACGTGTAGTCATGACTACCTTCATCCACTGCTAATCAAAAAGAGTTGGCATTGTGCTGTGAAATTTTAATTTGCATAAACATGTATGTTCTTGGTATGTCATAATAACATGAAATAGCATGTTCAAAGACTTGTCGTCCCTTAAAAACAGCACCAATCTGGCACAGAGCGCTGCTCGGAAATACACATTAATAGCTTAAGTTAAACCGTGGTGTCTGGAGTTAAAGTAGTACAATCTGCGCTTTGTTGCAGCGAACGGTCGGCAATTTTCTCCCGGTCCCTTGTGATAACCGCCGGGCGGATATAAACGACACGGGGTGACTACATTCAACCATTACACGCACCCCTCTCGCAAGTTATTCTGCCACAAAATGGCGGAACTCGACGCGAAAGACCCCATTTTGTCAAGCAGACGACACGAGCAGTTGGAAAAAGCGGAATTTAATATTTCCAACGCTATTTTCAGCGAGATTTGGATGTTTTTCTCGGCGCCTGCTGATATGTTGAGGCGTCGCGCGGCAGTTGGAGAATAATGTGCGCGCGCTCTGGCTTTGACGCAGCTCGAGCCCTCGGCGACTGAAGACACATCCAGATATATTTATCCACATAGATTAGATTTAAATCACATTTTTACATTAATAAAGCTTAGTAAACTTCGGATTTAATGTGGAATCTCGAAATCTTTTAACTAATATTCTGATCTTTTGGAATTGTAAACGGCTTATTGTGTTAAACATTTATAATCTGTTTTTATATTTTATGAACTATGGTTATGTGATGTAAGGTTATATATATTTATATATTAGCTGTTAATAAATGTAGCTGCCTATATATGTGTATAGCTGTGTTAAAACGTTATATTGATAACGGGCATTCTCATGGTGATCGAAAACCTGGAAATACGATATATTTATTATTGTGATGGAAATGTATAGAAGGACAATCTGATGATCAGGATTTTATCAGAAACAATTGTTTTATGTTGTGCATAAAATCTCTTTAAATGTATAAAATATTATCTGATCATAAATAAAGAAGACTGCAAAAGTCATATGGGAACCCATTCAAACGTCATAGAGAGAGAAATGCAGGCATTAAAACTGAACAGTGAATGTGTTCACATGCAGCTTTACTGCAGTAAACTCAAAGACCTGCATCATCAGAGTAGTTATTAGACATAAGCCACTGCACCAGATTGTCCACCTAATCTGTTTAGTATTAGTCCATTATCTGAAAGATGCACAACTAAAACAGATATCATCTAGTTTTGCTAAACTCAGAAGACCCCAGACATTAAGTAGCCTGTGTTTGTGTGTGTGTGAAAACCAAGACAAGCTGCAAACAGTCAGATAAGGTTAGTAAAAGTTGGTCAAATTCGCCCTCTTGTGGCTAAACATTGAAGATTATCTCAATGCAGTTTGATTCCTGGTTTTTACCATGATTTACAGTACATCCATTACAATGTCATTGGGTGTAAGTGGTTTAGTTTATATGCAAAATAAAATGTCATGCATATTTAAAGAAATTTGATGACATTAAAAGACTAGACTATATTCAAGGATTTTAGACGACTTTTTAAAAATAAGTAGTATTTTGTTTTGTTATTTTAGCACATTTAACTTAATAAAATATAAATACGAGTCAAATGAAAGTATAACAATTAGTTGTAATCATTTTTGTGTGGAAGTCAAACGTGAAATGCTGACAACATTTAACTTGCACTTTGTCTTTTTATCCACAAGGATGCAGCACCATCACACACATCAACTCTTATTATAATCTCATCAAGAAGCATTACATAGATTTACATGGATTATAGCAGAAGAAAATAGTTGTAGTAAAACCAGTTACACTGCAATATTATCCTAAATGTTCGCACGATGCCTGCAGATGAAATAAGATAACTCAATTATACAGTAAGCTTTCAGATGATGCTCAAAAAAGGCAACAAATGCAGTATAGATCTTTATTTCAAGAGCACAGACAAACAAAACAAGCTACATTCAAAACAAACATTTTCATAAAGTGCTGGAAGAATTTCTCACACACAATCTGACATGGAAACACACTTAAAAGAATTAACCGTAATCCAAAATAATCATAAATCAAATACTTTACATAACCTCTCTGTATAAACTCTTTAAACCGAAACATTCAGCATAATAATAGCTGAGGCGTTAATAAGCATGACTGTATCAGTAGTATATTTGTGCTCCGTAAAAGGATGTAGTGTTTATTTAATAACAGCTGGCTGACTGACCAACTTAAAAACACACATGTAGATTAAACCAAACCATCATCATTGATCATTGACAATAAACACAATCCAACAAAACACAAATTTAAGGCACACAAACCCCAAATCCTTAAAAAAATTAGTTTAAAATGTGCTCTAAAAATGCTATTTGAGAATCAAACAAACAAAATAAATCTGCTTTGGTTGTCGTAGAAAAAGGTTTCTGCATATTTATGGTGTGTTAGAGGATCTGCATATGTCCCGGCAAGCATTTTTTGTGTTTAAAAGAAGTCTAATAGACGTCTAAACATAGACATCCTGGCTAAAACAAGGCTAAATTTGGGCTGTCAGTCAAAATCTAATAGACGTCCAAGAATAGCCCAAAACTAGACTGATCAAATACACAGGAATGAATAAATAACTACATGTGAAGTCTATTTATTTGATGATTAGCCTAGTTTTGGGCTATTAGATTTTCACTGAAAATCCAAATTCTGCCTTGTTTTAGCAAAGACATCCATGCTAGATGTCTATTAGATGTCTATTTAACACACAATTGCTTGGTGGGTTAAGTAATACAGTGCTCTCAATATAAATATAAAGTGGAAACACAACGGCACGTGTTTCATAGTATTACATGATCTGAATGCACACAGCACATCTGTGAAAATCTAATAGACGTCTAAGAATAGCCCAAAACTAGACTAGTCATCAAATACACAGCAATGAATAACTACACATGTGAAGTCTATCTAATCTGTCTATTTGATGATTAGTCTAGTTTTGGGCTATTCTTAGACGTCTATTTAATTTTGACTAAGAGTCCATGATCTGCCTTGTTTTTAGCAAAGACATCCATGCTAGACGTCTATTTAACACACAATTGCTTGGAGGGTTATGTAATACAGTAAAACAGTGCTCTTAATGTAAATATGAAGTGGAAACGGCACGTGTTTTGCAGTATTACATGATCTGAATGCCCACAGCGCATCTGCTCATACATGAACGCGCACACACACACACACACTTTTACAAATTCTGCTGGCTTTTCTAATGAGCTCAGATGGAAGACATCAACATACAGTAAAAAATGCATTATTGACATAAAATCAGTATTGATGATCCAGATCAGTATTGATGATCCAACTCAATCAGGAGAACTGAATCATGAACTGACCTAGAAGAGTAACAGATATTAAACACAATAATGATATAATTGAACCGTGCATACTTTTAAACAGACTTAAATTAAACCCTATAACCTCTTAGCTAAAATAATGATAATTACAGTAGCTAGAAATCAATATTAAAACAAATAAATGCATCTGAGGCATATCCTGATGTGTTTTGTATGGCACAAAATACTGCACTGCAAAAACAAAAAGTGTCCAAATATAAAACCTCTTAAATCAAGAAGCATTTTTTTTTTTACAAATAAAAAAAATATTGTTTGGTTTTCAGAAATAATGAGTTAAAATTAAGTGAGTTTTTCCTTAAAATAAGCAAAATAATCTTGTGTTTGGTTTGAAATAAGTTTATTTTACTCCACTGGAAGATTACTTTGCTTATTTTATTCGTATTATTTCTGAAAATAAGTCAATAATTTTAACGCATCTAGAAAATGCTTCTTGATTTAAGAATTTTAGATATTTGTACTAGAAACAAGACAAAAACTCTAAATAAGTAAAGCATTTTTTGCAGTGTGAGACGAAAGCTTTGAGAGATGTAAAGAAAACAGTTTGTGGCAAATTTAATTTGATATTAAAGAAAATGAAGCCGTTTGTATAGTTGTACAAAATTAAGTCAAATTTTCATAGCTTGTCCACTAGAAATGTTTTCTAAAACCACAGATTCAGAAATCGACAACCAATTAAACTGCCTCATATTCATTCAATCAAACTAAATATCGTATCCGACTAGACTTCAATATGTGAAGCAAGAGTGAATTGCACCTATAATTAAAAAACAAAGAATACACTGAAAAAATATCTGTAAATTAGCAGTTTTCTGTATTTTGTGATTCATGTTTTTATTGTTCTCGTTTATTTCTGCTTTTGAATTGCATTAGGAGATCTTGATCTTTCTTCCAAAAACTTTTAACCTTGAAAAATGTGTAAAAGAGACTTTTATGATCATTTCTAATAGTTTGCAGTGCTATATTGTCTGGGTTGGTGTTGTATATTACGCTACAAATACCTTGTAATAACATTTACTGTTATTTTACAGACTTATTTATGTCTAGATATTATTACTTACACATTATTTCAAGCTACTAAAATGTCAATAAAAGTCATTTTGTTAAACTGTAAAGTTGAATTTTCAACATCTAAAGTCAACAGATCAGAGATCAACATCCCATAATGCAATTCACATCCATAATTAAACCGAAAACACACAAAATACGGAAACTCTTAATTAACAGATATTTTTTGTACAGTGTACATTTCCCAGCATCCTCAGTTTTTCCCCCGTCTCTTATTGTTCATCTCAAAGTAGGGCTCGTCTCTTTTGCTGGCTTTAGTCCGTGTGCTGTATTTAGTGTTTATTGGAGCCGGTTTTGTCACAGCAGCAACATGAACAGGCGGGTTACTGCTAACCAAAGGTTTCCTGGTGGTTGTTTTATTGCTACCAGTTGTGCTCTGCTCTACAGATTTACCCTGAGAGGGTTTTGTGAGGGGAATAGCAGCCCGAGGGGAACCAGAACAGGGTTTTTTGGAGTCTAAAGCCGGGGATGGAGGGCGTCTCTGTGCAATACGTGTGCGGACGGGTCCTGGTGGAGGTTTCTGCGCAGACGGAGCTGAAGATTTGGGCTGTTTGCATGTTGGTTCAGGACAGACAGGACTGCGAGGCTGAGATGGAGATCCACGTGGACGCAGTTTAGTCTTGGAAACTGCTTTCTGAGAAACACCAGATAAAGTAGATTGGGGAAGGGGGATTCGTTTTGGGACGGGCGATGAAAGAGGGGTGGTTTTAGGGGAAGATGTGGGTGTGTTAAAAATTTTCTTGGGTGCTGCAGCTTTACGAGTAATTAATGGTGTGGATGCTGGCGACTGGGTGACGCTGCGGGGTGTGCTCGGTTTATACACTGATGTCGTGGAGGATGATGATGATGAAGAGGAGGATTCTGGGAGGAGATTTACTGCTGCAATTGGGTCCATAGTTGGTGGCTGTGCTGTCTGTGAACTGTGGGCGGAGCCTGAGCTGGATGGGCCTTTCTGATAGGCTAGAATCTTCTGCTCTAGAGTAGTGAACTGCAGCACGCGGTCCGGGTCGTATTTCAGCAGAAATCCCTTCAGAGTGTCCCAGCCTCCACCCACACGCACCATCACATGCTTCCCGTGGAGCATCTAGAGAGACGAGTTTATTTAGTAATTAACCTCATCAACTGGAGATGCAAAGATACTCATTTTATATGGAAACATAGAAAGTTTTCATTTGGTCAAAAACGAACATTTTAAATGTTTATTGATAATTAATTAATTCATTATTAAGGGATAAAGTACATCCACGTGGTTGCTTTCTCAGAATGAAGCTCAGGTTTATCGGCAGCCTGAAGTGAAGTGCAGCACTGTTGTATAAGACTGAAAACAACCTCCTGGATGTAATTTATACATCCAAAATATTGTTCTGAGCCATAATAATTTATTCATTCTTTAATTAAAAGGCAAAAACTTCTTCAGACACAAAATGGTGCCTAACACACAAAAACAGCCATGAGATAGATGGATAGATGGATCATATTCAGATAGTATTCACTGAAGATTAAGATGATTTTAAGCCTGTGTTATTAATTTATGCAGTTGTTCTCTGGAAATAACATACTGTGGAATGTCGCAACTCACCAATCAGTATCAAGTATTCCAGACAATAAAGTTATAATGTAATATAACCTTCCGGTGAAAAGCACAGACTTTTCTCTGCTGATGTATGCAGTTTTAACCCTGCCTCCATGTTTAATAAACACACCGATATCTCAGCATCCAATGGCCTTTATGCACGGCAAGTGTTTTTTTTCAGCCACCGATAAACTTCAGGTGAAAAAGTGACTATTTTCAATTTCATAAAGTTCCTATCACAGCATCGATAATGTAATTTAATTAATCTAATTTTATTATTTATATATATCCCATTAACAGCCCATGCCCATTAACAAACCCTGCTCTACGCTCTTTTCCAGTAATCCGTAACACTTGGATGTTGGATTGTAAATAATTATGTTCCTACCCTGATGAATAGGATCTTGTCTCCGAGTCTGTATCGTCCTTCAGACAGATACTCGATAGAAAACTTCTGTGTGCAGTTACAGGGAGGCTCATCCTGATCCGCACGATCCTACAAATCAATGCAATGTGTGTCAATGAAATCAGGGAAAAGTTCAATTAATTGCACATGCTGGAAAAATAAGAGCTAGTTTGCTGGAGATTATACGTATAAAGGTCATCATCAGAACTCCAGACCTGAGGGTTTCCTGCTGTTATTGGGCTCAGAGAGGAAATTTGTTAGCGTTCCAGACAAACAATTTCCCCATGTGAAGCTTTAAACAACAGCTGTGATTTACACACTCAACAAACAATAATAAACGCAACCAAGGATGGTTAATAAATAATAAAGCTAAAAATACTAAGACAGTTCTCCAAGTCAAGCATAAAAGCCTGTTCTCAGCAAGCAGTGTTTAGTAAATGTGTGTGATACTCACAGCGTGATACATGGCTCCGTGTTGACAGCACACAGTGAATGTTTTGACAGGAGACGAGTGATCAGTCATCATCATACTTTCCTCCAGTTCAATTTCCTTCTCCAGTTTAACCAGAACAGGAGGCTCGATCCCGTACCTACCCAAACAAAACATCTTTACTATCACAACTAGGGATGCTCACATTGACTGTTTAACCATGCAATTTTAATGGCATCAGTTATTTATTCATTCATTTTCCTTCAGCTTAGTCCCTTATTTATCAGGGGTCACCACAGCAGAATGAACCAGCAACTATTCCAGCATATGTTTTACGCTGCGAATGCCCTTCCAGCTGCAACCCAGTACTGGGAAACACCCATACACTCTCACATTCACACTCATACATGGCCAATGTATGATGTGGCCAATTTAGTTCATTCAATTCCCCGATAGCGCATGTGTTTGGACTGTGGGGGAAACAGGAGCACCCGGAGGAAACCCACGCCAACACGGGGAGAACATGCAAACACCACACAGAAACGCCAACTGGCCCAGCCGGGACTCAAACCAGCTACCTTCTTGCTGTGAGCCCACAGTGCTATCCACTGAGCCACCACACTGCCATTGTTTTACAATCAATTAACTTAAAACTGTAAAAAACATATTGAGTTAACTTAATCCATTTGCACTGGAAAAACATGAAGGGATTGTGTGGAACCCAGCATTTTTAATGGTGTAGACACACACAGTACAATAGCTGCTCTAAGCACTGAACTCAATCCACTGCAATCCACTACAATCCAGGTAAATTTGCCCCCGACCCAACTCATAAGCCCCTAAAGCAGCCCCGTGACCTCTGACCCCCCAGACAGGCTGACATCTGTCACCTGCAGGATCAAAAGGCATGTTCACTCACCTGGAGACGATCCGGCCGATCTCCAGCAGACACAAACAAACCTGACGCGGCTCCTTATGCAGCACTGAGGGACAAAGCACACACACACACATTAATATAGATACATACTCTAAAAATTATTTTCTAGAAGATATTGCCCACAATACATTGCGCGTTTGGACATGAATTATAACTACAAACTTGGGTAAAAAGTGTAAATAAACTACAAACATGGCAGACATGACCAGCCGTCAAGTGGAGAGGCTTCAGTGAAGTTGTTTGAATGACTATGAATGACTACTTCCATACTCTTCTGTTACACACTCAAAACTTCATACTTTTAGGATGTAGTACAAGTATGCGAATTGGGACGCAGCATCAGTCTCCGGGCCGTCAGGTTAATGATTGACACCCTAAATCCCATTCACCCATTAAGATGTGGGATTTACGGGGCCGCAGATCAGCTGACGTACACACACCACAGATCCTCTGACACGATTACGAGCTCAGAGAAACACACACCAGCACAGAGGACAGGACAGGAGGACACCGGGCTCCCTTTAAAGACATTAATTTAGCCAACCTGATTAAAAGTCCTGTTCTAATGGATAATACAGCGAGAGACTACAGATGTCCGTCCTGGAGAGCCGCTCTACATGCACAATGGCTCACTCACTTTTGATTGTGATTTTCATATATAATATTCATGTATATATGTATTATATAAAATGTATATAAAATAGTCATGAACCATACAGCGAGCAGATTTTTTTTAAAATTCACCAATTCCAGGTTTTAATGTGTTGAATTGCTTTTTAATATCTTAAACGTCAATAAATAATATTAATAATAATAATTTATTAACACTGAAATAATCATTATAATTATATAATATATAATTATTATTACTTATTAATTATTATAATATTTTATTAGAATTAATAATGTTTATATATTTATTTAATAACAACAATAATAAAATCATAAAAGAGAGTATTCAGAAACAACAAAACTGAAAATTTATTAAAATAATAATAAAAACATTATTATTATTATTATTATTATTATTATTATTATTATTTGAAATAATAATTTTATTATTATTATTATTTTAATAAATTCTCAGTTTTGTTGTTTCTGAATACTCTCTTTTATGATTTTATACAAACATGTTGCCAAACATTGTAGTAGTCAAATTGCATGCATAAAAATTTAACAGATTAATTAATAAAAAAAAAAAAAAAGTAAAATTATTAATTAAACACTTCAATTTAGTCTTTAAGCAAAAAAAGTGCTTTAAAATGTGGATTATTGTTGATAATAAAGCATGGGCAAAAATAGTGTGTGAAAAAAAGTGAGCCTATTAAAAAATATATATTATTAATATTATTATTAGGTGGCAAAATACACTGCTATGTACAATAGTAAAACATTTGTCATCATTTCTTTTAGTTAAACTAAACATTTATTGCAGGTTGTGTTTATGTGCGTATCAGACTTTAAAAGAAAGTGTGAAATGCTGGAATATAAATTGACAGCTTTCACAGGTCAGGCCAGTACAGTATGGGGTGCCTCAAGGA
>CAIGQV010000366.1:835350-846850 GCA_903798115.1 Danio jaintianensis | reverse complement strand
GCTCGACATCACCTGTAGGACACACTCCTCAATACACCAGACATTGTTAGAAACACTCATATGCTTTACATGTTTGTTTCTATGTTTGTTTATTTAACTTGTTTTTTTGAGCTGCACCTTGATAAAACTTCTTAAACAGGTAGTTTTCTTACCCAAACCCTCAGACTCGAACAGATAAGTTTCATCCACTCCAATGTGACGACACCAGGACAGAAAATTTGCTGTATTGTCCCGCGCGAAAAACGATCCAGGGGAGGCATTTTTCTTGAACAGAATTTTCTTTGAGGGCATCTGTTAACAAAACACAGATACAGGATCTAGAAACAAACAGTGGTGTGTTCACGCGAGCTCCATTATATTGAATGTTCATTTACTCACAGGTGTTTCTGAGTCCTGTGGGATTTTACTCTGCAGAATCCCAACTAATCGACACAATCTGACGCCATTGTCCAGCTCCTCCATGAAGCGCTCGGCTGAGAGCTGCTCGCCTACAAAAACACATATTTATTCCAGTTACCCCTGAAATATGTTCTTTGGGTTTATTTCAGTCTGAGCTGAAAATGTCTGAGCTCATCCCGATTGAACTATTTTGCTCTGTGGTATTTCTCAGTGTATGTGTTTTTAACATATCGTAATTTTACAATATGTTAAGCACTCTATTTGAAGAATATAGAAAGTCCATCCATTGACCACTGGTTTGTCAGATTCGTATATTGCACTGGAAAGAATTACCTAAGGGGCAAACTAAAGGAGTACCATAACATTTGGGATCAATAAATAAAGCAATAAGACAACAAAAAACTCTTTGTTTTTAAGTGTTTTTGTTTTCCAGATTATTCTTTATGTTATCAGGTTGATAAAAATTATAGTAGTGGCACAAAGTCTTTGTGATTTTATTTGCATTTCACATTTAATTATATATACAGCAGGGAAAATAAGTATTGAACAGGTCACCATTTTTCTCAGAAAACATATTTCTAAAGGTGCCGTTGACTTGAAATTTTCCCCGAATGTTGGTAACAACCAAACAAACACATATATGCAAAGAAAACAATATTAATTAGTTTACAAATGAAGTTACGTGTAATAAAATTAAATGACACAGGGAAAAAGTATTGAACAGATGAAGAAAGGAAGGTGTAGTTCAGCAGTGAAAGTCGAAACAGCAGCTGAAATCTCTCAGTAGTTCTTCAGCAACCCTCCGCCCTTCCTCAGTGTAAATGATTATCAGCTGCTTCAGTCCAACATCTACATTAGCAGGAGGATGAAGATGAAACCAGGGTGGACATTTCAGCAAGACAATGATCCAAAACACAGCCAAGGAAACTCTCAAATGCTTTCAGAGAAAGAAAATCAAGCTGTAGAATGGCCCAGACAATCACCTGACTCCAATCCAATAAAAAGAAAAGATCAGATTTGATAGACGAGACCCACAGAACCATCCAGATTTTTACACTCTGTTGAAGTCTGTGAGAAACTCACACCTGAGCAATGCATGTGACTTCATTCTCCATATGAAAGGCGTCTTTAAGCTACAGCACCAAAAAGCCTTTTACATGAAGTATTGAATTCGTTTCAGTAGTTCAGCACTTTCTCCTTGTGTCATCCCAGTGTTATCACACATAACACATTTTATTTTATGAATGTATTGTTTGGGGTTTTCCCAAAATCTGGTTCAATTCCATGTACACAGCTCCTTTAGAGATATTATTCCCAGGAAAAAACATGACGTGTTCAATACTTATTTCTTATTTTTCCCGCTGCATAAATTTTTTGTTTGTTTACATTGTTAAAATGTCTAACAAACTGATTTATGCAACATTAAAACGTGGCTGTTCACTTTCAGAAGCTGTAGTGATGCTCTCTTTTCCCCTAATTATATGAAATAGTAAAAATATCATATCAAATATCACATTAATTAGCCTGCTATCACATATTGCATTTTTCTTCAATAACGCACAGCCCAACAAACAAGGTCGACAGCACAAAGCAGTCACACTTTAGTATTTTGTTCAAATTCCACAACATGCTCAGTGTATTATCGGACGATAGGATTACAAGGACTTAATCTCAGAAACAGAAACAAACAGAGCAATGGGTTTATGGGTGAACAAGCTTTTACGGGCGACTGTCTTTCTTTAGGCTGGAGTGAACACATGTAGACAGACAGGTAAAGCCAACACCCTCCATTACTACACAAAGACTGAGCGATTGAGTTCTTGTTTCGGGAGTTATATATCAACATTATACAAGGCAAACACAGTTTCCCACACTTCTGTGCTCCATATATGAGGCTTTAGGTTTCAGGAAAGGAAAAAACGTTTAGGCTAATAATCGCAGGATTTTTTTGCTTTCAAGCACTGAGAGGAGACATATGCAGATATTCAATAATTCAATATATCGTTATAACGAACAATATTGATATCATGGGCACCTCAAAATACTGTGAATAATTAGTATTTATAATATAATAGTACTTAATATATAAGATTAAGAACACTATACGCAAGTGCTTTCAAAGAATATTCAGTGTGTTGTATTTCAGACTTTGGTCTTTCACAGCACCAAATGCTTGAAATCTGAATTCATTAAGATTTATTTTCATTCATTGATATTTTCACACTATATGATATTGAAATACTATAATATTAGACTATTTATAGGCTTTTTAAACTATATTAAACTATAATATTAGACTATTTATATTTTATTAGACTATATATATTTCATTTGTTAACATCAGTCTATTTAATTTAACTAAAGACAAATGTAATAAAATCTAAAAAAAAAGACCTTTAACATATCTATAATATGGCTATTTCTCACTGTTGATTTTAATGCATTACTAACGTTTACTTTGTTATTGTAGTGTTACCCATTGTACTTTATCCTCCTTTTACAATGTAATTAGTTTAAAACATTGGTTTACTCTGAGCATGTATATACACAATTAAGCAACAGACTAAGGATTTGTTTGGTTAAATATGTATATACTGTCCACCTTTTCTGATTTTCACTGTAATTTAGTAGTAATGTATAATAAAATTCAAATAATATACTTTAATAGTAATGTATAATACAAATAATATGCTCTAGTAGCAATGTATAATACAAATAATATACTTTAGTAGTAATGTATAATACAAACAATATAATTTGGTAGCAATGTAATACAAATAAACTTGAAATTAATTGAATATCATGATAAAACCCTATACCGTGATAAAAGCTTCAGCAATTACATCGCAACAAGAACATTTGATACAGGCAAAAGCTTAGAGTGAGTCACAGACAATGTTTTTTTTATTTACCCAGCATGCCACTGAGCCAGATGGCGAGGTCCTCCTGCATGGGCACCAGCGTGGCTTCGTGCCGCACGGCCAACCACTGGTCATACTGGAACACATCAGCCAGACCCGGGCCAGGACGGGGAGAGCGCGGACCACGAGGGCTCTGTAACGGGACATCAAACTTCTCACCGTACCAAGCCTGAAACCAGAGGAGGAAGAGATCATTCAACAACCCTGTGTTCAACAGATCCCACATGCACAAAGAAAAACACACACTCTTCTGAGAATGAACACACAAAAACTCCTCACACTAACTCCACGCCCTCTTTCCAGAAATATGGTGACCCTTGTGAAATGAAGACAGTTTCATTCAGAGAAAAGTGAAGCTAACAAACATGAGCCCATCACTGAGTCTATTTACTTATGTAAATAAAAATATAATATATATAAATAAATAAATAAATAAATAAATAAATATGTATTGTGTGTGTGCGTGTATTCCATTTTTATATGAATTTTAGTAATGTATCTGAATGTCAATTATTATTTAATTTGTGTACAATACAGTTTGTAAAGTATTGTAAAGTTTCTGTATTTTGTGATTTACGAGTGTTTTCTGTTTATTTACGGTTGTGAATTGCATTATGGGATGTTGATCTCTGCTCTGTCGATTTTTGATGTTAAATTCAACTGTACAGTTTAGCAAAGTGACTTTTATTGACATTTTAGTAGTTTGAAATAATATAATGCATAAGATATCTCTCGAAACTATTAAAAAAAAACGTTACTATAAGTCACGTTTTCTAACTTTTTCAAGGTTAAAAGTTGTTGGAAGGAAGTTAAAGCTTCCATAATGCTATTCAAAAGCAGAAATAAATGGGGAAAAATAAAAACATAACATGAAATGACAAAATACTGAAAACTGCTAATTTATGGATATCTTTTACAGTGTAGGTATATTCTAATTTATTTATTAAGATACTGTAAAATATTTCAAATGTCCGCAGATTCTGCCTGTCTCAGGACATGACTAATATCTCACTGTGTAGGTTTTGGTGAACAAACAAATGTTGTGCAAGTTTATTTGATTATTGTACAACACATTAACAATTAGACAAAAATAGTAATGCACAGTAATTTCAGCAACTAACATTTTTTTTGTAGAGCTGAAAACTACGGTGGCCAAGAAAGCTTAAACATGCTGCAAGTTAAGAAAACACATGCATGTAGCAAAACGCTAACAAAACATACAACATGCATGCAAATTCAAACAATGCATGCAAATACAGACATGCAATTTCACTGTCGGCAGAAAATTATATTTTTAGTGCATCACTAGACAAAACAACCCTCTTATATCTGAACATCAACTGTGCTTTACACTAGGGCTGACAATATATCATTTGAGCATTAATATCACAATGTGTGTATCTGCAACAGTCGCATCGCAGGGTTAGATTATTTATTCAAGATTAAAAGATAAAGATATTATTAAATATATATATTTATACAATGATGACCATGTTGGTTTACATTTGAATGTTCAATTTCTGTACTTGAATACTGTTGGACCTTTCAGAAAACACTGTATATTTATTTATTTTTTGCTTGTAATTTATGCAAATGTACTGCATAGAAAAACATGTGATCATCCCAGGTAATCTAAATTAATGAAATTTTTACAAATAGAGCTATTCAAATCATCTGGTGAAACTATATTCATATTGCGATATATATCACGGCATAACAAAACATCGCAATGTAATATTTTTCCAGCCCTACTTTACACAGTGACAAACTTGAGATTAATTTTTCAAACAAACCCTTAAACATTTGATCATTTCATACTAACAATGCTGCTTTAACACATAACAATAATAATATCTCATTTCTTCTTACATTCATATGGTCCCTAAGAGGCAGAGGCTTAACATCTGTTTGAAACACACAACCTAAAACAGATCATTCACTAATTCTCTAGATGAACATCTTTAAATGAGCCTAAACCACACCGCTGTGCTGGGAACGACTGAAAAATGAAAGCCCATTTTACAAATCAAACACATGCAGGACATCCTGACAGAAATCCCATAACCTCTAGTTTGTGCACATGAACCCTGCTGTTCCCACACATGCATTAAACTCCCATGAGAAATAGAGAAAAAGAGAGAGACAGAGAGCTCCAGGCTCCTAGTAACACACATATGGAGTGTTTCTTTAGCTCGTGCACAAAGACTCAGACTAATTAAACAGGAGAGTGTTTGCATGTGGGTGAGTTGGGTTATAAGACATGCATTTAATATAAGACAATCATGATTATCATCCCATAGAATCAACCCAGCTACATTTTATTGAGAAATCTCACTTAGTCTTTGCTTTTAGTTGGGTCTTCTTCTCACTTAAACTTAATTGTTTTATGTTCAATCGACTTCAATTTGTTAAGTTAACTTAATCGATTTGTGTTGGGACAACCTGAATGAATTGTGTGGAACCCTTTTTTAAGTGTATGAGAGGAATTCATTTATTAAGCTTGCTATCCTCGCACTCCCTGTCAAAAACACGAATACATTTAATCTATTCCAATCTAAAACACATCTATTTCTCATGATGACGCATTTGTTTGTTGTATTTGTGATAAAAACGCTGACAAAAGTAGCGCATTACAATCTAAACTTCATTTTCAACTGTTCATTAAGCTGTTTGATATATTTAAGATCCAGAATCTTAAAATAAATGATCTTATAACTTTATTTAGACAAAAACATAGATTAATGCAATCCATTCTTTTCCAAACAAATCTATATCACTCATTTTTTACTTTTAAAATGTCAGGCTTTAGTGCGATTTATTTTTTAATACACACCAAAAAATGAAGAATTTTTAATCTGACATAACATGAAATCATATTGTCTTATTTACATCTTTATTGCATGCTTTACTTCATATGAACATAAAACTTGTCTCAAGCCAGCTCAGATCTTGACCATCGGCAACTTTCCCAAAAATCACATTCAAACTCAATGAGGATGCATGTCTGAATTCATTCTGCATCTTATCTCACAGCTGATTCCAAAGAAACATAAACACAATACAAGAAAGATTAAAATCATACCTGCAAACCAGCTTGAACCGCCATCATTAGTTACAAAAGAGATTCACGTCCACATTCTGAAAGAGAGACAAACAAAACACTGTAAAAAAGCAGCTCAGACAGGACAGTTATTTCCTGTAAACACACAAGAACACAGTGCATGACAGCTTAAACTCAAATTAGAGGATGATATTTATTCCATGCAGCTGAAATTAAGAATATTTTAACTACAAAACGTAATGGAGATTGAAAAAAAAAGATGTTAATCACTGTGACCAAATACCAGAGAGAAAGACAAGCGGCAAGATTAAGACAGTTCAGTCAACATGAGCACAGCTGAGGAAACAAAGCCAATGTCTCATTTACACACACACACACACACACACACACACACACACACACACACACACACTATATATGGGGCTTCCCATATAGCTCTAAAGATGTTATTGCACAGACTGTATATTTTATCCCCTACGCATTTTTACATTTTCATAATATGTCATTCTGTATTATTTATAAGCATGTTTACATCAATGAAGGTGACAAGAGTCTGTGTGTATTCAGGTTTAAGTCCCCACTGTGATATAAAAACAAGTACACACACACACACACAATCACATAGATGCTACTTCAACACACACACACACACACACACGCTGACAATGACACACTCACGTGAATCCTAAAACCACTGACAACATCTCCATCAGACGCTCACCTGAGCAAAACACACACACTCACAGTAGGGATCCAGCTGAAACTCCACCTGACACACCAGAAACACCTCAGCGCAGTAAATCTCAACACACACACACTGACAGAGGATATGAGAGCGAGAGAGATCGACTAATGAAGCCGCACAGCAAACCCCCCATCCAATCCTAGCCAAGCATTCACAATGCCTCTATTGTTACAACCTCCTCATTCACACACACACGCACGCACACACACACACACACACACACATGCACAAACCCAACAAATTTTGAAAGTGAAAGAACCCTGTTAAAGGGATCGTTCACACAAAAATTTATTTACTCATTATTTACTCTCCCTCGAGTGGTTATATACCTTTATGAGTTTCCTTCTTCTATTGAACACAAAAGAAGATATTTTGAAAAATGCTGAAAACCTATAACCATTAACTTCCATAGTATTTGTTTTTCCTACTGTGGAATTCAATGGTTACAGGTTTCTAACATTCTTCGAAATATCTTCTTTTGTGTTCAACACAAGAAAGAAACTCAAAGGTTTGGAACAAGTGAAGGGAGAGTAAATAACGACAGAATTTTCATTTTTGGGTGAGCTCTCCTTTTAAATGGGATTTTTAAGCATTTTGAATTATGAGGACAAAATGCATGTCCTTATAAACCTCACTAATAGAGTACAACTAAGTCATACCCATGTCAAAATCCAAATTTCTGTCCTCGTAAACCACTAAAATCACACACGAGTTTATGTGTATTATAAGGACACTTGAGCTCAAACCAAGTTTTTTGGTGTATTAGGGGAACACACTCTTCCACTTCCGCATTTGCTGGTCAGCCAATCACATGCCGCAATTTCATACACATGCATACATAATTAATGATGGGGTGCAGTACCCAGAAAATATACACACATATACACAAGATAATTTGAATAATGCTGAAAACCTGTAACCATTGACTTCCATAGTAGGAAAAACAAATACTATGGAAGTCAATGGTTACAGGTTTTCATCATTCCTTTCAACATTCTTCAAAATATCTCCTTTTGTGAGAAACTAATGTTTGGCTGAACTCTCCCTTTAAGTGTGATTTTTAAGCATTTCGAATTACGAGAACACAAGGCACGTCCTCAGACCACATTAACGGAGTACAACCAAGTCACACCCATGTCAAAATACAAATGTCTGTCCTTGTAAACCACTAAAATAGAATGTGAAAACTCTGAAAAAGGGATAGTTCACCCAAAAATAAAAAATTACTCACTATTTACTCTCCCTCAAGTCATGTGTTTCTTTATTGATTCTGTTAAACACAAAAGAAGATATTTTGAATGATGCCGAAAACCTGTAACCATTGACTTCCATAGTAGGAAAAACAAATACTATGGAAGTCAATGGTTACAAATTTCTGTCCTTGTAAAGCACTAAAACCAGTCCAAACACACACACAGTCCAACGTCTGTCAGTTCACAAAGTGCACAATCCTCCACAACAAACTCCTCCATGACAGCACACAAAAGAATCTGATTTTTTTTCTTTCTGAAGGGCAGCAAGAGAATGAACAACAGCTTTCTCTCTCCAGCCAGACATAAAACAGCACAGAGAGAGAGAGAGAACGAGTTCATTACTGGAGAAAACAGCACGAGACTCGATCTTCTGTGCATTCAAGCCCACAAAATGTCAAGCGGCGGAGGAGATGAGAAACAGCACAAAACCCAGAATTGATGTGTGTGGCTGATGAAGTGGGTGGCAGAGTCCCGAGGGCCACATTCCTCCGTCAGAGCATATCCAACGTGGAAATAAAGAGTCCGTCAGTAAAGCAGAGACACGTCTGACCACTCCACCGCGGGTTTATTTACAACAGAACGTGTTTCACAAAGTCTCTTTAAAGCAAAAGGGTTGTTGACGGTGAAATTAAAATGCCGTCATCATGCAATTACCTCAAGGAGATACTCGACTGATGATGGTGACAAACATTTTACTTGAAGGGGTGTTCATACGACTGTCGTGAAACCTTTATAATTACAGCAAGTTCATCAGTCATAAATTGTCAGTGTTAAAGCATTTAAGAGTAAAGTGTTGACATTATAGTGTTAGATTTGATAAATGAACACAATCAGAGTTCGAAGCTGATTTGATCTAGTGTCAAATCAAGGAGTTACAGGTAACACTTGATGGTGTTGTTTCCAACATCCGGGAATTCATATGACCAAAAATCTCAATGGAATATAAAAGTCATGTCATTTTTTTAAATCTTTCAAAGTCCTAAAAAGTGTTAATTTGTAGTGCTGATTTTCCTATCATTCTTGGAGAATAGTCTTATGTAAGCTATTTTAACTATCGATCATAAGTATTGTAATGTTCACTAGGTAGACTACACTAAATAACTCTTTGTAAAGTGTTTTCACTCTTTACACTAGAGTCAGGGAACAATCAACTCCTAGTATTGTAGACCAGAGTAAATTTTAACTCTATACAGTGTAAATATAACTCATTTATAGTGTGTACAAGTAACTCTCTTAAGAGTGTTATTTTAACTCTGAAAATATTGGGACAATATGTGCACTCATTCTGAGTTGATTTTAACTCTGCAAAAATGACAGTGTTATTTGAACTCTAACAGTGTAATCATGATGTGATGTCATGAATGTGAATGAGATTTTATGTGTGCTTATGACAATTGTTATTAAGTGTCATTCGCTCAGTTATGACATTTTAAATGCAAAGATGACATGGTTTGTTATGACAACTGGACATAAACAAATACAACACAACCTGTTTTTATATTTGTCATGACAACTTGACATTACCAAGACAAGCTTGTCATAAATCTGTCACAAACATGATTGTCATGAGGCCATTATAAATGTGTGACGAGTTTTATAACAGCGTCTTTTGATCTCAACTACAGTGGTACAAGCTGAATTTGTCATTAAAATGTCATGTTTATGGTGCTCAAAGGTTATTTAACAGAGTAATGACACCTTTAGTGAGACATTTTAATGACGGGATCAGAAAAATATTCATGACGCAATTATAATGGCTTCATGACAATCATGTTTATGACAGATTTATGACAAGTTTTGTTGTTTTGGTAATGTCGAGTTGTCATGACAAAGATGAAGACAGGTTGTGAGGTATTTGTTTATGTCAAGTTGTCATAACAAATAATGTCATCTTTGCATTTAAAATGACACAACTGACACTTAATAACAGTTGTCATAAGCAAGCATAAAATCTCATTCACATTCATGACGTGCCATCATACGATAAAAGTTTCATGACTGTCTTATGAAAAAAAAAAAAGAAGTATGATTACATAATGGACTAATTTTATGGTGCATGAGTAAACAATGACAGAGCTCTAAATTTGGAGTGAACGATCCCTTTAAGACACAACAAATTAAATTTCCAGCCCTATAATTACATAATACTTTTTATGAAAAAGAAAATCACATGATGTGCAAATGTCAAAAAAAAATTCTGGGTGAACTATTCGTTAATGTTTTAGCCAAAATCAAATATTTCCTGTTCTGAAGCGATTATTCAACAGATGCCCAAACCAAGACTGTGACAAACGCATTAAACAAATAAAAACAATTACATAAAATAAGCTATATACTGTTATTTCCACTTTGTGAAATCTGATCAGTAAATGTAATTCGTTACAGTACTTAAGTAGGTTTTTCACGTATCTGTACTGGAGTATTTCCGTTCTGATTTACAAAACGTGCATTGAATTTTTAAGTAAGTTTTACAAAAAGTAAAACATTTGAAACATGGTGCATAAACTCATTTTTACTCAACCAATTCAACATAACAAATCAAAGCATAAGAAACATCACAGCAGACGATTTGCTTGCATAATCACTATCCTAATTAAGGACACGCCCACAAAAACAAGCCAAAAAAACACATATACAGTGACTTTTGCAGCAGAAATGAGGCTGGGCGCGAGATGACAGAAAACACAAAGCACTCTAACATCATAATCCCATTATAATGCAGGTCTGCGTGAGTTACAGTCGATTTGTGTCTTTAATTAAACACAAGCAGCACACAAAGTGAGCGAGTGCTGAGGGTGTCCGCGTGGTTCCTCAGGTCATCACATAATCACGTTTAAGAGGATCACGCTTCCAGACACATCCCGCCTGCTCCTCCTCCATGCAGACACGTGGCACATTTATGTATGCATGCATGCGTGTGTGTGTGTGTTTGTATGTGCATGCACCAGTGGCTTGCACATGGGTCCCAAAAAAGCCAGCCATCAATCAAAGTCCCTGCCTTTCCTGCTCTTTTGTGTTTTGGTTGTGGTCTTAATTGGCCTGTCAGTTGCTTTCATTAGTAGGCAGAGCCATCAACACACACACACACACACACACACACACACACACACACACACACACA
>CAIGQV010000366.1:775537-786934 GCA_903798115.1 Danio jaintianensis | reverse complement strand
TATTTGCTTTATTTGAGAACAAAAACGAGAAATATTTGCTTTATTTGTGCACAAAAACAAGAAAATAAATATTCTTAATACACAGGAGAGAACGATAATTATCAAAATATAAATCAGAATATAATATATAATATAAAAACATTTATTTGATATATTGATATCATTACTTCAGTCTTCAGTGTCATCTGATCTGAAGAAATTAGTCTAATATGATCAAGAAATATAACTATTATCAATGTTAAATACAGTTAATATTTTTGTGGGAACTGAGTTTTTAGTTTTTTGCACATCATTAAAACATAAATTATCATACTATCATTGACATAAATATATCACATCACTATATTGAATTAATAAATATATTAGAAAATATTAAAGATTTGATTTGAAGAAATACAAAAGCCAAACTTACGAGCAGCTTTGATCTGTTTCTGCGTTGCTTTATACCTGACGTGTGCCAGACCTAAAACAGCGTAGTGATCTTGGTTCTGTAATGCAAGAGGAGTGTATCAGTGTTTTCAGTTCACACAGTCTCTGACACACACACACATACTTGAGCACAAATACACTTAATAACTGCAAGTCAACTTTGTGTATGTGTATATATATATATATGGTCCACAATATACATAAGACTTCAGATTTTGACTGTACAAAAATGATTGTGAAAAACATTATACAGGGCGACGCGGTGGCGCAGTGGGTAGCACGTTCGCCTCACAGCAAGAAGGTCGCTGGTTCGAGCCTCGGCTGGGTCAGTTGGCATTTCTGTGTGGAGTTTGCATGTTCTCCCCATGTTCGCGTGGGTTTCCTCCGGGTGCTCCGGTTTCCCCCACAAGTCCAAAGACATGCGCTATAGGTGAATTGGGTAAGCTAAAATTGTCCGTAGTGTATGTGTGTGAATGAGTGTGTATGAATGTTTCCCAGTGATGGGTTGCAGCTGGAAGGGCATCCGCTGCGTAAAACATATGCTGGATAAGTTGGCGGTTCATCCCGCTGTGGCGACCCCAGATTAATAAAGGGACTAAGCCGAAAAGAAAATGAATGAATGAATGAAAACATTATACAAATAAACTGGACAATAAATACCTTCCAGTCTTTGGGGTCCAGTGTCTTCAGCATGGGATACTCCTCCAGCTGAAGCTCTTCGTCCTCCTCTTCCTCTGAAAGCTCCTCCTCTTCCTCCAGCTCTTGAAATGAAGCTGACACATTTCTGTTCCTGCGCTTCAGAAAAGCCTCGAACCAGCGGCCGACCGGCTCCACCTGAACCTGCACTGAGGCTGACACACACACACACACAACAAACACACATTTACAACACTGTGACAATGGATATAAAAGACATTTGTGTTTTGTTAATTTTTTTCCCCTTCATTTTGCATTATAAGTGCCAAAGGAACAACACAAGATCTAGAAGAAAATCTTCCTCGTCATTAAATAATAATTTAAAATACATTTATTATGATATAATTACAAGTAATAATTTAATATATAATTATAATATTATTGATTAATATTAAAGGTGGCGCGGTGGCGCAGTGGGTAGCGCTGTCGCCTCACAGCAAGGCCGCTGGTTCGAGCCTCGGCTGAGCCAGTAGGCATTTCAGTGTGGAGTTTGCATGTTCTCCCCGTGTTCGCGTGGGTTTCCTCCAGGTGCTCCGGTTTCCCCCAAAAGTCCAAAGACATGCGCTATAGGGGAATTGGGTAAGCTAAAATTGTCCGTAGTGTATGTATGTGTGTGAATGAGTGTGTGTAGGTGTTTCCCAGTGATGGGTTGCAGCTGGAAGGGCATCCGCTGCGTAAAACATATGCTGGATAAGTTGGCGGTTCATTCCGCTGTGGCGACCTCATATTAATAAAGGGACTAAGCCGAAAAGAAAATGAATGAATGAATGATTAATATTAATATATAATTATATTTACAAGTCATATAGCATGAAATACCTAAACCCTAAAGTGTACTTTTTTATTATTATTATTATTATTATACATTTATATTACTTTTATTAGTATTATAATTTTGTAGCATTTTCTGATTTATTTATAGGGGGTGAGTGTTTAAATGTCAAATGTTGTTTTGTCAACAATAAAAAAAAAAACTATCACAATTCAGAAAAAGCATGCGGTTTCATTTTTACATAAATGTATTTACACTGAACGACAACTGAGCATTTGACTCATACTTTGATTTATTTGCATAAGCATAAAGTAAAAAATAATAAATTACTACAAAGTTACAACTAAAGCTAAGAGTACAGTTTATGACTAATACAAAGTCGAGCCTAAACATATCGGCACAGTATATGGTCTTTATTATTATTTATTTAAAGTAAATATCTTCAGGTGTTTGTATAAATTTATTAGTAATATGTACACTTTAACATTCATTAATAACAATAATAACTCTACATATGAAAACTACTCACAAAGCAAGGTTATAATTACATTAATTGCTATTACTTATATACAAAACACTGATGTTTACAGATATTGTCTAGCACTTCAAATTATCAACATAAACTGTATAGCGGCGTTAATAACTAATTAGGTACTTGACTGGCCTGCCTGAAGCCCTGACCTGTCTCCAATAGAGAATGTGTGGTGCATTTTGAGGTGAAAAACGTGACAACAAAGACTCTGCACTGTTGCCCACCTTAAGACTTGTTTACAAGAAGATTGAGACAAAATTACACCTGAAACACTTCATCACTTGGTGTCTTCAGCCCCTAAACGTCTTTTAAGTGTTGTGAAACGGAATGGCAACACTACAAAGTGGTAAACGCCTTACTGTTCTAACTTTTTTGTGTTGCAATGTGAACCAATATTGAAATATGTGTTTATTAGGGGGAAAAAAAAACAATAAAAAGCATGAGGAACACATTAAATAATGTGCTGTTGTATTGCCTGCAATGAAATACAAGTCAAAGTAAATAACTAATTACACAAATCCACTATTAAATCATACATGCCAGCTTTTTCCAAAGCAAGATGACCTTTTAATATGCGTACTGTGACATATTTAGACAGTCTGAACCAAATGCTAAGTAACAATACTGATCTTAATAGAAATAAAATTAAAGTTTGGTGATTATTCTCATCTCAGATTCAGCACTAACGCATAACAATAGTCTAATTACAGCTAATGAATCTGAGAAAGCACATTAATAATAATAATAATAATAATAATAATCTGTGAGTGTGTGTCAGCGGGATGATGCAGATCTCACACACACACACACACACACTCAATATCTTATTATATCTGTCACACTTACCGGCGACGATGTTATAAACCACCGTAAGCTGCCCCTCTAACGCCTCCGTCAACATTTTCGCTAATTCAGACACACGGACGACTTAAAGTGCTCGCATTCGCATTAAATATCGGCTTATTTTCTGATGAATTAAAGCTGCTGTTTTGCTCAATTCTGCCTGATCCACATGGGCCCGCACAGCTGTATGCTGGAGCACTCCGTGTCACACTCGGAACATTCCGAAGCGCTGGGCGCGGCGACATTTGGTTCCGCTACCCGAGAGCTGTTTTTTTTATATTTATTATTTATTTTTTTATTAAATGTATTTATTTATATATATAATTATATTTTTAGCGTGCTTATTTTGTATATATTTATTTTTAATGTATGTACTTATTTATTAATATTTTGTATTGCAAATTGTACACACTATCTCAGAGTTTTTATGCAAATTCACCATGGTAATCACAGTTGCTCACCAAAATATAAGTTAATGTTATTACTTTTACAAAAGAAATACTAAACGAATTGGTTATGGTTTCAATGTAAGAATAAACATGGAATGGAAGTTTATTTAGTAACAACAGTTCCTGGCTAACACGGCAATACTGTAAAAACCTGTCAAAATACAGCATTTTGGTGAGAATAAAGAGTAAAAACATGGAAAAAATTGATAAAACCACTTGATAATTCTGTTTCTCTCGATGTACTGGATTTATTAGGCTATAGGTTTGTTTAAAATATAATACTGGTTGTATTTTATCCATCCTCCAGATGTGAAATATAAGTATTGTATAAAGAGCATTTGTTTCTGCAGGAAATCACAAGTGGTGTGAATAACAGATGCTTTCATTCATTGTGATTGAAAATTAGGGGTATTTCACCACACATGGATATCCTAAGTTAAAACATTGGTATTGTGTTGTCTATAAACAAATATGAGCATCTGAAAACATATTACTTTTGTAATTTGTATATTTTGACAAATTGTGTCAAACATTTTTGGTTTAAATTTAAAACAAAGGTATTTGCCCACTTAGTTTTTTTTCCAATGCTGTATATATTTATAAATAAGTTCAATGTATTTATATAGACCACAAAAAGGTAGAACAATTAGAACTAAACTAAATGAACGAGACTGTAAAAATATCTGTTAATAATTGTGATTCACAAGTGTTTTCTGTTTATGTACGGTTGTGAATTGCATTATGGGATGTTGATCTCTGCTCTGTCCACTTTTGATGTTGGAAATCCAACTCTACCGTTTAACATTTTAGTAGTTTGAAATAATATTAATGTATAAGAAATAATAATGTCTAGAGAAATAAGTCTGTATAATAATAGAAAATGTGCTGCAGTTTATTACAAGGTTTCTGTAGCGTAATATACAACACCAACACAGACAATATAGCACTGCAAACTATTACAAATGTTCATAAAAGTCACTTTTCAAGGTTTAAAAGTGGTTGGAAGAAAGATCAAGATCCCATAATGCAATTCAAAAGCAGAAATAAACGGGGAAAAATAAAAACATGAATCACAAAATACAAAAAAAACTGGTAATTTACAGATATTTTTACAGTGTAAAGTGTAAACTAAAGTGTGAAACTAATTGTCATGATCTTCCGTTTTCAATGTCACTGTTTCCATCAAACAAACAAACAAATCAATTCACATGTCATCCTTGTGATACAATCTTTATTGACAAATAAAAATATCCATTATGAACATCTGTACACATTACAGTAAACATACAGAAACTGTGGACCCGTTGGCATCTTTGAACAGGTTAGAGACTCACAAACCTGGAAATCCACCAAAACACTCCTCAGGCCTTACACAGTTACGCTTTACGGCTCACAAAGCATCAGAAATCATTGTGAAAACCCCAAATATTAGACTGTACATTTTTGTGTGGGGAATAACTCCACCGTAACACTTCTGTTCTTTTTTTTGTTGAGTTTTGTTTTACTAAAGGACATGGTCCAAAAGTTTTAGGAAATGTACAGTTAGTTGTTTATAGTTAGTGTTTCCTTTGACACTTCACATCTCACGTGTAATCTAAAGAAAAGTGTCTTGTACAATGGCTTGCTTCAAATGAAAGACTGGCACTGACCTGTTCTTTAGCCCATAACACACACGCACACACACACACACACACACACAGATCAGCTCACACACATCCACGCTTTCAGAGCAGCATCTAGAAACAAATGTTCATCAGTGTTTCAAACAATAAAAAAACAAAACAATGACAGTACAATGTGTTGTTAAGTTTTAACGAAGGAAAAAGGCACCCAAACCTCTGATCCGACAGATATTCAAGGCTTTGCTGGTGCCAGAAATTCAGCTGGGTGAATCTCACATTTACAGGTCATATACAACCACAAATATTATATGTATAAAATATATATGAAGAGTTCAGATGCAAAAGGTCGTCTGATATTTTCGTCCAAAATGAGTATTTCCCTCAGCCTCCTCCTCATGTTTATGTTGAGTTATTAAAAGCAATGAAAAGATCATATTTATTGCCATAAAAGTGAAATTACTGAACATACACAGAGGAGCATGAAAAAAATAAATGATAATTGTAGAAGAATATTTCAGATGGCACTTAGAGGTTTTTGCATCTGAACTCTTCATATACACACACACATATATATATATATATATATATATATATATATATATATATATATATATATTAATATTATGTATACATATAAGTAATAATAATTATATTCTAAAATTACATTCAAATGAGTTTGTTATAAGCAATTATGATGTTTTATGTTTTATGAAATATGCATATTTTAATTTCATATTTATATAAAACAGTAATTCTGCAATACTATAATTTTATTAATTGCAATATATCATAAGATATATATTTTAATTTTGCTTGTATATAAACAGATAAATGTACATTATATATATCATTTTATAAAACATAAACATTATATAATTGCTTATTTTTTGTTCAGTGTAATGAGAAATGTCCTGTGCGTGTTGTTGACTGGTCCAGTGGGATTCACCCATTAACATCTCATGCTTTTCTCAGACTAAATTCACAGTTCTGTTCTCTTCAGAAATCCAAATAGAAATAGTTAAGAGCAGAAAAGATTAATACACTTGCATTGAGGTTAAAAACCAAGAAACATTATTTGTTATCTTCAGTCTTTTAGTATATATTTACAAACCTTTTTATTATTATTATTATTTTCTTATTTAATCAAAGCATAAAATGAGAGACCGTGCTCAGATTACGACCCTCCTGCTCACAAATAATTCCCGCAAATCTCATCAAGCCGAATCTCTGATGCTTTCAGAAATCCAGTTATCCGGTCCGGAGCAGCAGTGAAGGGAGTTTTAAAGGGTTTGTTTGGAGATTTAGGAGTCTTAAAGGGACGTCTGGGCTCGTGACAGCGCTAGCCAAGTCAATTCATAGAGGTAAAACACTGAGTTAAATTAAACGAACCTGACATTCCCTACATCACAATCCCAGAATGCCAAGTTCTGCAGGTGAAATTGGGAAAACAGCTCTTCCACATGACTAGCTTGTGATTGATGCTGGTCAATAATTATTATTCATATACACAATAACTAAAAACTGCTGTGCATAAATGAATCGCATTCAAAATAAAAGTTTGTTTTGACATGGTTTAAGTGTGTGTACTGTGTATATTTATTATGTATATAAATACACACATGCATGCATATGAGACTATGCTTAATTCTATTTAGATATAAAATATATATGTGTATGATAGAAATTGTATATACATTTAAATATCTATGTAACAAATTTGTTTTGTATAGTTTTGTTTGTGTATCACATATACATAAACAATATATATAATACACACATGCATGCATATATTTGAGACGTTTATTTATATTTAGATATATGACCATATATGATGCAAATTATATATATAAATTTAAAGATCTATGTAACAAATTAGTTTTGCATAGTTTTGTGTGTGTTTATCACATATGCATAATGAATATATATAACACACACTCATATATTATGCCAAAACAAACTTTAATTTTGGACGTAATTAATCGTGATTATTAATCTCAGCACTACTAAAAAAACCAATCAGTGGACAGTTAAAAAAATCATTAAGGCATTCTTCACTCAAAATCCCACACAGATTTTGGAGTGTCCCTCTACAGAACGTCCCAAAGGTGTTTTATATGCAGGGAAAGGGTGTGTGATGTAGACAGTGATGAGTGTGTGTGTGTGTGTCCTATCTGCGAGTAGCTGAGGCTGGTGTGCTGAAGAGCGGTGTGTGGTTGCTGGGGTTTGTCTGCGGCAGGAGCAGGTTCCCGTTGGTGGAGGACGTGCGATTGATCCGGAGGCGTCTCAAATATTCAGCGTGAACCGGTTTGTGGCCCTGCAGGACTTTGATGGCCTCGTCGACGGAAAACCACTCTCGCTTACGGCCTACAAAACAAACACAGCAGCAAGTTGAAATCAAAATCATTCGCCCTCCTGTGAATTATTTTCTTTATCAAATATTTCTCAAATGATGTTTAAGAGAGTGAGGAATTTTTCACAGTATTTCCTATAATATTTATTCTTCTGGAGAAAGTCTTATTTGTTTTATTTCAGCTAGGATAAAAGCAGATTAAATTTTTTTAGAAAAGTAAAGTAAAGTCTATTATATATTATTATATGTACAATACATTGTTAATGAACTGTTGTATTGACTAAATAGTAAAGAAAAAAAGAGATTTTATCATTTAGGAATGGAAAAAACAGGACTCTTACTAACAGGTTCTGGAGTATGATTTTAAATAAGATTATATCATAGGCCAGGAAGGCAGTCACAAATAGTTAAAATATTTTAAAAGTTAAGAAAATGAATGCTAAATATTGGCAGGGCAGTTAAAAATAAGTTACAAATAAATAAATTGTTCAAAATAAAATGTTTAAATAAATAAATGTTAATTTAAGAAATACTATACAAATTTGTTCAATTAAACAATGGGTACACACATAAAAATAGGGTTAAAATAAATGAAATTAAATAAAACAAAACTATGGTTAAACTAAAGATGAAATAAAACATAATAATTGCAAATAATGTAGACGTAGAAAAGAACAAACCAAGCTAAAACCAACACAAAACAAACACACACACAAACATAATAAATGCAAATAACGAATATATAAATATATGGTTAAAATAAAATTTAAATAAACATAATAAATGCAAATAATGGATACATAAAAAATATATTATTAAAACAAAAAGAAAACAAAAAGAAAAAATTTAAAGAAATGAAAAGAAAAAGAAGAAAAAAGAAAAAAAAAGGAGAAATAAATTAAATGAAAAATAAAGAAATAAAAGAAATGAAAAGAAAAGCTATTAAAAAAAAAAAGGTAAAATAAAAGGAAAAAGGAAAGAAAAGGAAAAAGAAATAAAAAACATGCAAACAGAAGCTTTGGTCATAGACTTTCAGACCCAACAGCATATGGACCAGTCTGAGCAATAAACACAGTCAGGAAAAAGCAGGAAATTCAGTAGAGCCGAGGGCTGAACAAACAGATCCAGCACAAAATCAGCAAACTCACCAATATTGACTGAATCCTCCCAGGCATCCAGCGTCTCTGTGACCGTCAGCACATACACGTACGTCCGGTGTTTCCGGTCCTGGTTCTGCTGTTGTTGAAAAATAAACCACTTCAATATGAGGGTCTATGATCACGTAACATCCATTCATACATTCAGGAGTCTGAACCGGCCAATCAGGGGAGAGAGAGGAGCCTTACCTCAAACACACCCAGTAAACGTCCTAATTTACCCTTCACTCCAGCCTGAGGGAGAGAATGAGACAGACACTGATCAAATATACAAAAATCATAACAGAAATTACATATATGGTCAATAACATCACACATTCTACATTGAAAAAATTATCTGTTGATTAAAAGTGCTTTCTGTTTGTTTACGGTGTGAATGGCATTATGGGATGTTGAGCTCTGCTCTGTCCACTTTTGATGTTGAAAATTCAACTCTACAGCTTAACAAAGTGACTTTTAGTGACATTTTAATAGTTTGAAATAATATAATGTATAAGAAATAATAATAAATAGAGAAATAAGTCTGTAAAATAACAGAAAATGTATGCGGGGGTTTATTACAAGGCTTTTGTAGCGTAATATACAACACCAACACAGACAATATAGCACTGCAAACTATTAGAAATGTTCATAAAAGTCAACGTTTTTGAACTCTTCAAGGTTAGAAGTTGTTGGAAGAAAGATCAAGCTCCCATAATGCAATTCAAATGCATAAATAAATGGGGAAAAATAAAAACATTAATCATAAAATACGCAAAACTGCTAATTTACAGATATATTTTACAGTGTAGGCTTCTGACAACATCAAATTTTCTTGTTGTGATTAATTGCTGAAGCTTTTATAACAAATTCAATTGCAAAAGGATTATAAAGTACAATAGGAAACACTTCACAATAAAGTCTCATTAGTAAAAGCTGGATAATGCATTATAATCAGCTGTGAGAAAAAGGAAGATTTATTAGTTACTATGTTAATATTAGTATTTATTATTTATTATTGTATTTTAAAAAAAATACAACTGAATTGTATTAGTTACAATTCATAAAATGATTGCTACTTGGGATCAGATTATGACTATGATTTTAATACATTATTAGGCATTAAATAAGAAAGTATTTCAATATTTCAGCATGTAGTAGGCCGGATTAACTATAAGCTAATGAACCAATTAAGTCTCCAATCATTTATGAACAACACTGCAAATAATCTGAATATTTTTTTAAAATTTCAATAATAATAATAAATATTTATTCACTGTATTTAAAAATGCCCATGATATCAATATTATTATTATGATATATTGAATTATCGAATATCAGCATATGTCTTTCACACTGAAAGATGCGTCTCTGTGACTCCTGGAAATGATGTGAAATGATAATAAAAGTGTTGTGGCACCTCCTCATAGACCTCCCGCACCGCAGCTCCACACGGCTCCTCCTCCGGCTCCATTCCACCGCCAGGAACGATCCACTGATCCGGGTTTCTGCTGCTGCTGACCAACAACACCTGCAGAACACAGTGTGAAACAGATTGAGACCTTTTATTACAGTCTATGATTGAGACTCACAGAACAAGGAAAATGTATGGGAAATGTGGGTTTTACAAGAGGTAACAGCAATTTTTTTTATTATTGTGAATGTGATTTAAAAAGAAATCAGGTTTACACTAGTTGCCAATATTTAGTGATTTCATATCTATATATAATAAATAGCAAAATATTAAATTAAATTAAATTAAGGCAGAGGGAGGATCGGAAAGCAGCTGAATAAATGTCATTTGTTTATATGCTGTATATATGGTGTTCTTTTGAGATTTATTTTTACACTATACGCTATAGATATGGTTTTAATTGAAATAAAATTTCATTAAATAATCCTGTGATTTTGACATTTGCATCAGTCGCATACTTTAGTTAAATTGTTAGCTTTTTTGTTGTTTTTAATTATTAATATTTAGGTTATGACTTTATATTTACTCAAAGAAATAAGTGACAAAAATACAATTACACCCTAAAAATGCTGGGTTATCATAACCCACTGTTGAGTCAATCATGGACAAACCCAGTCATTGGGTTAAAAAGTGTCATTTCAATTTGATTAAAACAAAATTAACCCAATGTTGGGTTTGTCCACAACTGACTCAACATTACGTTAAAACAACCCAGCATTTTTTGAGTGTATGCATAGATAATTACTTTGTCTTTTAACACAATTTTGTTCTTTATAGATATTATTCCTTATAAATATTCAAATTGTTAGATTAATACATTTATTTATACATTTAAGTTTAAATAAACTTTCTTTTTTGGGGCTTTTATGTGACTTTTAAAAATGTGATTTTAAATATTTCTTTGTTTTTATTATAATTGCTTTGTCTTTTATGCATCTATCCATCTTTTACTTCTGTACTTTTTTCATGTATGTAAAGCGCTTTTAAAAGCACTACTACATAAAAAATATATATATATATATATATATATATATATATATATATATTTCAGGGCTGCTGGTAGTACCTAGAATAGCAAAGTCGAGTAAAGGTGG
>CAIGQV010000366.1:754687-767384 GCA_903798115.1 Danio jaintianensis | reverse complement strand
CACACACACACACACACACACACACACACACACACACACACACACACGCGCAAAAAACTTCACTTCTTCAAGAACACCTGATGATGACAAACATTTCCAGGAAGCCAGATGTAAACACTACTGGACAGCCTCTATGTGCAGTGTAGTATTTATATGTCTGCAGGCTTGCACATTTCCAAAAGTGGGAACAATAATATCAACATTTATGAATATATTAACTAATGCGCTATTTATTTACATACGTAAGCATCTCATAATCAATGATGACATCATATGAGAGCACACTAGAACCTGATTGACAGTTATGCAAACAGGTATACACATATACACGTCACAGTTATCCTTACTATGGTACGTGTAAAAGTGTATGTGCGTTTTAATACACCGATTTATGATTAGAGCGGTTTAGACTAACGTTATCGTTAATTTCTCCGTACCTCATCCTCCCGGTCGTTTTTGAAGCACAGACACGCCGCTCGCCGCTTGAATCCCTCCCGGTCGTACGTCCGCGTCTGGTTCGGTTTAAACTTCATGCTGAAATCCGTAAATATATATCCGAGCGGTCAGCAATGCTCCGTTAACGGCCCGATCTCCGTGAGTCACCACCGACGGTCAGATGTGGACCAGCACCGCGCTGGACCGAGCCTACGGGTATGCGTTGGGTTTTAAATCCAATTTAAATCATTCCTTCGCGTTTAATCCAGCGAATTCGGCTCTTTAACGATTACACTCGATTCCGCTATCCATAGCCCGGTCAAAATCTGCCGTTTTCCCCCGGTATATATACGTGCGTGGTGGGCCGGGTGCGAAATTACTAAGGATAGTATGTTGACGGCTTGCTACTTAATATTTATATATTAAACCGTCGGTATTGGAAGGTTACCAAGCAACGTCAGCTTATATTAATCAATAGCCTTTGCTATTGGAAGAGAACGCCGCAGCGTCACCATAAACTGATTAATATTCATGATTACAGCCTTTGCCGTAGTAAGATTTGTATTGCACGGTAACAGCTCTTGAAACCACCGTTAGGCGGATCCGTGAACTGCTCTGCTCTCACACACTCGTTTAAAAAGCCTCCGTTACCGCATTACTGCGTGGCCTCCTGTCACATACACCGCAGAGAGAAGGTTTATCCGCTCTTTTTATTGTCTTAACTCCTCTGTTCCTGATATTGATTGGAAAAAATATGTCTAATTCCAATCGACATAAATACATCCATCGTACATAAAGTGAATACCTTCTTAGTAAGATGCAGTATATATATATATATATAAACAAACGGTTCCTTTTGTAAGCAACACCCAGAGTCTCTAGTTCATTTATTCTGGCAATGCAATTCTAATTTGCATCTGAAAGACTTTTCCCTTTTTGTAATTGAGAACATGCATTGATAAAGACTTTTCCTTACTGTTTTAATTGCAAAATAGAGACTTTACATGAAAAGAAAATGTATTTTCTTAATCTTCTTGTTTTATTAACAACATTTTATATACATAAATGTAAATTTACAAACCAAAACCCTTTATTTTTAATATATTTTGCTTACTGAAATGCAGTATTACTTTGAAACGATTTATTTGAAACTCTATTACAAAAAAAAATACTTTAAAAACAAACTAACAATGTGTAAATGATATAACCTTTCTTTAATGTGTGATGTTGTACATATACCCCTTCTGTATATGTTTTTTATTTCTTTTTTGGGTTATTTATTTATTTATTTTTAATTATACTGTACTGTGATTGTATATTTTCACATTACTCATATAAAAAAATCTGCTCTTTTACTATTACATTGCAAATAACTGTTCAAATGAGACGTCATCACAGCATCGAATATTTCATTTATCTGTGGTGTTTTTCTGTTATATAGTGATTAGCAGGCAGCTGGACTTTGGCTTACAGGTACCGATCTGATTGAATTATGAATGATGACACTGTTTGACTTTGACAAGAAAAGAATTTGACAGCATGTTTGTGTTATCAGTGAGATAAATGAGATAAAAGGCAGCAGATTGAGAGTGAAAATAAGAACTTATAATTACTTTTTTGACATTTACAGATAATATTTGTAGAGCTGGGTCATTTGTGTAGGCTAATTGTAATGCAAAAACACAGAAAAGGACTTAAAAAGTCATAGTTAGGACACCAAAAGTCCAAATATTGACAATTATGTGACTTTTTGTGTCATATTTATGGCTTAGAATCCTTTAATTTCCATTAGTTGAAACTTTTATTTCAATGTCAACACGTGGATGTAGCCTAATATTATGATTATGATAATAATATTATGATAATTATGACTTCATACTATGATTTTAACCTTTTTATATCTCGATTTTCACTCAGTCTGAGTAATTCTGACTTGAATATATTATTATTAATAATAATAATAATAATAATAATATAGGCCAAGTCATAATTTTAGATTGTAAATAAAAAACCAAGGCAGATAACTCAAAATTATGACAGTACATCATCATTTTAACATCCTAATTTTCATTTTCTGTCATTATATGTCATAATATGACAACTGATTATTATTTTTTACATGCTTAAGAGATTTGTTTCTCCTAATTATGATGTTATATTAGTATAACAAAAATTAAATCTCTAAGCCATAAGAGATAATGATGTTTAAATGATGACATGCTGAACACATAAGACAAAAAATTACTTTATGACAATTGTAATGAAATATAAAGTCATAGTGATCATATGACATGACAAAGTAAAAAGTATATTAAATATGCATAATTAAAAAAATAATAACTTAAACCTATCCTCAGTTATAGCTATTTTTAAAATATTTTTGTAATGTAATAATGTGCATTTATATTGCACATTTATTGTAGTCCCTTAATAAATAGTGCTAGTTTCAAGTACGTGTTAACAGGAATAACAGTTACAGTACTAAGTGAACACATTGCCCATGGAAGATTTAATAACTAACCAAGGACAGAGAGCCTTCAGCCGCCATGCCTTTAATGAGTGAATTACTGATTTACTGACATCTGCTTGGTGAGGAATGCATTAAAATCTGTTCCTCTGGCTTAGTAAAGGATGACGTAGAGCAGTACTTCACACTAAACACGCATTAAGCTCATTAATCAGACAGCAGCATAATGGAAATAAAGGTTTGCCTGGACGTTCAGCTCAACAGAATCAGAAACAGAAGAGAGAAGCGCGAATCTGTTCACGGCCTTAATGAGATTACATGGATCTGATCAGAGCAACAGCTGCTACACACTCACTGAACGTGACTTTTTAATTCACAATTACTGAGGATGAAGCTTCATAAGAATCACTGTCCATCATTTACTGTATTAATAATCAGATACATCTATATATGATTACTGTGCCTGCTGCAGATATTTGAGTCCATCATTCAATCTGTTTATTTGCTTATGTAAATGTTTGTAAATATATATATATATACAGTTTTTATTGTTAATGAATGTGTCATTTATACAGATGATTTATGAACAATATTTCACGATGCAATCTGTAAACTATTTTCTGTGTTTTATGGGATTATTATATGAATTGGGAAGTTTTAGATTTACTAATAATTTTACAAAACATTTTAAAAGTATAAATAAAAATGTAATCTTTTTTTAAGATTTATATAAGATTTTTATATGTGTGTGTGTATATACTGCTCAAAAAATAAAGGGAACACTTAAACAACACAATTTAACTCTAAGTGTTCCCCTGGATTAACTGCATCCAAGATAAAAGTTTGTATTTAAAATGTAATATAAAATGTGTTTTACATAATATACTGCCCAAAAAAATAAAGGGAACACTCGAAGTTACATTGTGTTGTTTAAGTGTTCCCTTTATTTTTTTGAGCAGTGTATATACAAGTGTACAATGTATATTTATGAATATCCAGTGCTCAGCATAATTGAGTACACCCCATTTTGAAAATGAATATTTGTATCCATTTCTCAGTGAATATAGGCGATGTATTTTGGTGCATTTAAACAAAACAGATTTATTAAACAGATATATTTATTAAAATCATATTTTAGTCATTGAACATATTTAGAAATTGAAGGAAAATACAATTAAATTCAAGCAAACTATTGCAGCAAAAAAAAATTACAACCTACAAAATTTCAACTCAATTTTTCTGCTTCTCTTGATTTTTCCTCCTTTTTTAAATTTGTATTTAATATTTTTCTATAACATATAAATTTGGCTGTACTAGTGTTTGGACCGTTATCGTGAGTTATTTTGTTAGATAAGCTCCAGATTTGGCTTCAGTACTGACTAATCTAATGTATATGCACAAATATAATATTGTATAGCTTCCTATTAAAAATATGAATTAAAAAGATTTGAGGGGTGTACTTATATATGCAGAGCACTGCATGTATAAATACACACAAATACTGTACATAAAATACAAAAATATACAAAATAAATATATTTACATATATAATTTGTATTAAATACATTTATGTATACATATATATATATATATTAATAGAAACAAATATTGTAAACAATAGTCATATAAAAATATACAAAGTGATTCACAAATATGATATGATTGAATATTGCGTTTATTTTATCTGCACAGAAATAGCAAAATAAGACAAAACTAAAAATCTGCAGGTTGTCTGGCCCTAATGATTATTGTTCAGAAATACTCACCTGTTATTGTGCTACACTTTTCAACGGTAATGTTTTGTTTTTTTCTGCAACTGATGGTTCCGTTTTAACATCAAAGGAATCTGTTCATTCCACAAAAGGTTCTTTAGAATTTTAGAATGCTCTTCTCTTTTAATAACTGTCACACGGAACATTCAAACGCAATTCTTCTGTGGGATCTTTATTTTGACGAGTGCAACAGACTATAATAGTAAATAGTAATCAGTTCTATTTGCGACCGTATACAAACACAGTTAACACACCAACATTATGACAAGTTACACTGCCAAAGTCTTCAGAAATCCCGTAATAGTAGCCATTCCGACTCTGCAGACATAACAAACGGCTCATTAGATATGAGAAAGCAGCAACAAGACACTGTTTTGATTGCACTGGATGTCCCAGTCCTATAAACGTCCCGCAGACAGACACAAACACAGTGGATGGAGAAATGTGTCCTCGCTGCAGAAAAAAGTTCAACTGCAGCCACTGCAGCGCTGCTACAGAGACAGTTACATAATCCAGAAGCAAGTCATGTGGAACAGAAGAGAGATAAGAGAGATGAGAGACACGCCGTCCTGCAGTTCTCAGAGAGCTCCATTCACAAATCCAGCTCTGAAGTTCTGGCAGAGGTCACTGCGGCTCAAATAAATACAAAAAATGTGAAAATCAGGGATTTAATGTCCTATTTTAGCATGTCAAAAAGACATTACTGGAAATGGCTAAAACACAGACCTCACTTTACTCTGTTGAAGAGCAGACATTAAATGTATGTAGTCAGAAATTATTTATTCTAAATTTGCGAGAGATTTAAGAAAGCTTATTTTTGCAAACAGTTCGAATTATCTTCTGTGCACGAGTCAATTTTTGCACAATGTAAATGAGTGCAATATTAGCATGTCAACCAAACCATGTTTAAAACACAGACCTCTCTTTAGATACTGTATTGAAGAGAAGATATTAAACGTAATTTAAAGTTACAAATTATTTATTTTAAATATGCGAGAGATTTAAGAAAGCTTATTTTGGCAACAGAATAAAATACTTATCTCACAATTCTGCCTTTTTTTCAATTAAAGATTTTTTTGCACAATGTAAAATCTCAAAGGCCATTACTGGAAATGGCTAAAATACAATTAAAATTTAATTCTTTTAAACTTGCAAGGAGATTTTAATTTATATCTCTTTTTAAATGATTTCATACGTGCACAAGTCACAATTAACTTTTAAATATTTTTTGCACAATGTAAATGATTGCAATATTAGCATGTCAAAAGCCATTACTGTGATTGGCTAAAACACAAACCTTGCTTTATACTGTATAGAAGAGCAGATATTAAATGTAAAGTTACAGATTATTTTAAATTTGAGAGCTATTTAAGAAAGCTTATTTTCACAACTGAATAGATTTTGTATTAAATCTCACAATTTTGATGTTTTTTTCTGTAATTCTGAGTTTATATCTCATATTTCAAATCAACTCACACTGTAAAAAAAATCTTGCCGCCTTAAACGCTTTAATTGAATCAAAATAACTTTTTTAGTCATCTCAACTTAATCAGTCAGACTAACTAAAGATATTAAGTTCAACTTTGTATAACTTAAATTTTGTTGAAACCTGACTAACTTATTCAAATAAGTTTAAGCAACAATGATATTGTTGTCTTTGTTATTACATTTAAAAGGCCCAATAACCTTTAACATTTACTTTTTGCACAATGTAAATGATTACAAGATAAACTCAACATTTGAAAATAAAAAGCCAAAATTGTGAGATATGCAACATATGCCTGCCGGATAAAAAGCTTTAATTATATGATCAATATGATATTTAATTATATGATCAATTAGGCGGCACGGTGGCTCAGTGGTTAGCACTGTGGCCTCACAGCTAGAAGGTTGCTGGTTCGAGTCCCAGCTGGGTCAGTTGTCATTTCTGTGTGGAGTTTGCATGTTCTCCCCGTGTTGGCGTGGGTTTCCTCCGGGTGCTCCGGTTTCCACCACAGTCCAAACACATGCGCTATAGGGGAATTGGATGAACTAAATTGGCCGTAGTTTAAGAAAGTGTGTGAATGTGAGGGTGTATGGGTGTTTCCCAGTGCTGGGTTGCAGTTGGAAGGGCATCCACTGTGTAAAAACATATCCCTGATGAATAAAGGGACTAAACCGAAGGAAAATGAATGAATTAAAATCAATTGTATCTAAAGTAAACTTGCAATCCATGTTGGAAACAAGCTTCTATAACAATCTAACCTCTAAAAATAAATAGTCAGAAATAACCAGAACAAACCAAAATAACATAACAAAAAATATTTTTACTAAAACTGAACATTTACAGAAGATTGAATTTTCCCAGACGATTCGTACAGATTCCACTCCAGCCGAAACATAAACCACACACACACACACACACACACACGCACACGTTTTGTTTGCAATACAACGACGTCAGAGCAGGTTCTGTCAGATAGGACATGATTTACACATGCTTTTAATCAACTGAAGAGTTTCACATGAAAGAAAAAGTAAAAAAAGAGAAATAATAATAATAATAATATTAATTCACATCATTTTGTCCCTGACCAAGAAGCAGCATAAATGCAACCCACGTTTAACCTGCCCTCCCTCTACGCCCAATAACATAAAAAACAAACAAACAAACCATTACACCTGGAGCCTACAACCTGTTTCCAGTGAAATTCACTGCGGTAATGACTGTAATAGAGACTGTACTACACATTCTGACAGGGTCCAGTGTAGTGACCATGCAAGGGATGCTGGGAAATCCCCCAGGCCATCACCACACGTCATTATCCTGGTTAAAGCATATAGTGAAGCAAACATCAGCTCTGAACCAGGAACACACCAACACTCACCCGATAGGCTGCAGTAGATGCTTTTGAATCATGTATTTTTTTTTTTTTATCGTTTGCGTTTTTATTTTGTCTGAGAAAGTGTCCTTTAAATGCAAAAGAAGACAGGAGGGGATTGTTCCACTTGTCTCACTCGATGCCACCTTTTCTTCTTTCTAAACTTCAATGTTGTTGCCGGCATAAAGCCTGGTCCATGTTCGGGCTGCAAGAGAGAGAGAAAAACTCAATTATGCAATAAGCTGAAGTTAAAATTATTCAACCACCTGTGCTTTTTAAAAAAATATATATTCACCAAATGACGTTTAACAGATTCAGGAATTTTTCACAGTATTTCCTATAATATTTTTTCTTCTGGAGAAAGTCTGATTTGTTTTATCATTCATTCATTCATTTTCTTTTCAGCTTAGTCCCTTTATTAATCTGGGGTCGCCACAGCGGGATGAACCGCCAACTTATCCAGCATATGTTTTACGCAGCGGATGCCCTTCCAGCTGCAACCCATCACTGGGAAACATTCATACACACTCATTCACACACATACACTATGGACAATTTTAGCTTACCCAATTCACCTATACCGCATGTCTTTGGACTTGTGGGGGAAACAGGAGCACCCGGAGGAAACCCACGCGAACACGGGGAGAACATGCAAACTCCACACAGAAATGCCAACTGACCCAGCCGAGGCTCGAACCAGCGATCTTCTTGCTGTGAGGCGAACGTGCTACCCACTGCGCCACCGCGTCGCCTGATTTGTTTTATTTAAGGTCAATATTATTAGCCCCCTTAAGTAATATTTGTTTCGATTGTCTCCAGAACAAACCACTGTTACACAATGACTTGCCTAATTATTTTAACCTAATTAAGGTTTTTCTCCCGGCTCTGCCACCACTCCCCTCTCCCTCCCCACATGTAAAAACACACACACACACACTTACACATCTGCACACCTCATACTACCTCCCTGTATATTATTAAGACACTGTCACTTTATCATACTTACAAGGTTTTTGCACTATAAACTTGCACAACTGCATCTGCACAACTCTGGTTTGCACTTCTCGGCATGTGCCATTAATCGTAATTGTATTGTATACAATATTTATTTTTACCTATATTTTTAGATTATATGTGTAATTGCATTTACTGTAAGTGTTTTCTTTAAAATTCTACCTTTTGTATATAATAATGTCTGTTATGAATAACGCAGTTTCGATTCTCTGTATGTCCTGTACATGCGGTTGAATTGACAATAAAGCGGACTTTGATTTAACCTAGTTAAGCTTTAAATGTCACTTTAAGCTGAATACTAGTATCTTGAAGAATATCTAGTCAAATATTATGTGCTGTCATCATGGCAAAGAGAAAAGATGTCAGTTGTTAAAACTATTACGCTTGGAAATGTGTTAAAAAAATCTTCTCTCCATTAAACAGAAATTGGGGGGAAATTATATTTTAAAAGTATTAAACAGGAGGGATAATAATTCTGTACATATAAATATACTGTAATATATAAATAATACTGTATATATAAATACATTTATCTTGCAATCTGTATTTTTTGAGCGGTTGCTATTTCTTTCTACAAAGTCGACAGTATTCTGATAAAGATTACGAAGCAAGACATGAAGTGCAATGATTCTATATTTATTTTACAACCTAATACTTTGTTATTTGCATGAATATTTGTCTAAACAACCATTTTTTAATGTTTTGTACAAGACACTGTCTTACAATCTCTCCATATCTTAAAAAAAAATCTAAAAACCCCAAAACAAACCATGAAGTGTGCTTAACACAGGTGAGTGGGCTTGACAAACCACCTGTAGAAGAAACCACTCTTCTTTCTATAAAAAAATAAAACACTCCCCCCCTTAATCTAGCACTTAATTCTCCAAGCACTAACAGTTCCTTTGTATAATTATGACTTGTTGTTGTGGAGATCTAATCACTGTATCTCCACTCCACCTATAGCTGGTGTGTGGTGAGCGCACTGGTGCTGTTGTCCTGTGGCTGCCGTCACATCATCCAAGTGGAGCTGCACACTGGTGGTGGTGTGGAGAGACCCCTCCCCCTCATGATTGTGAAGCGCTTTGGGTGTATGGCCATACACGATAAATGCGCTATATAAATACACATTACATTGCATCTCACCTGTCTCGATGGCCTGAGCCTCGTTGCTCTTCCACTGTTCGGCTACATCATTGGCCAGTGGATCGTCAGGGTTTGGAGCGCTTAATAGAGCCTGAATAGACAGAAGCACCGTACGGATCTGGAGCGCAGGAGACCATTTATCTACAAGAGAAACAAAAGCTCAACGAGAATAATAACCTTACAGGATTGAGCAAAAGTATTTTAGCAAACACTGTACAAACTTCCACCTTCAGCTCATGGTACATGTCTTTTTGCTATGAAGTCCTAAATAAATGCGAGAATAACCTTGAAGTTGTTAATAATATTTCAAGATAAACACTTGATTGAATAGCTTCATTATTCACACCTCATAAAAAATAGGATCAATTACGATCATCAGGCTTTCAAATAATGTTTACTTTCAGAACCTTTACTTTCTCTGTTCCTCAGTGGTGGAATGATCTTCTAGAGCCTCTAAAACATCTCAGATGTTTTTTTTATTTGTTCAAGTTGTGCTTTGATCATAAAACTAAGCATTTAAATTGTACCAATACATTATTGTAAATACAGAGTGACACTCATATGCATTTTATGGAAATAGTCTCACACTTTTTATGCATTTTATGCAAGAAGTCTCATTTCATGTAAGAATTCACTGATTTACATGAATCAGAATTTCATATTTATGATCATATAAATGTCAGAAACTGCATATACGTTATTACACAGTTGTATTCAGAGGTCCAAAGTGATCAAACTAATCAGATTTGATTCTGACTATATCATATTACATACGCACTAATAGTCAACATATGTGCAAACATTTATTTATTTATATATATAACATTTTTTTGCTATTGCTTCATTTTTTTAGCTTACAAATGTCTTTTTTTTCCACAGGGGTTTTTGAATGTTTATTTCCAAAACCTTTACTTTCTCTGTTCCTCAGTGGTGGAAAGATCTTCCAGACCCTTTAAACTTTTTATATATCTATAGGTCCCATTAATTTAATCCATTAATCCATTTTTTTATACTATCGTTTCATTTATCTGGCCTTACAGAGTTAGCAGGTCTAGATGAACACACTATAATCACCTTTCAGGATGTCCAGACAGATCCTGCCCAGTTTGTCCACATTGGGATGGTAGATTTTGGTCATAAATCGGACCTTTGGAGCCGCCATGGGATACTCCTCCGGAAGGAACAGCTCCAGTTTGAAAGTCCCACCCTCAAATGGTGAATCCTGCGGACCAGCGATGACCACATGGAAATAACGAGCGTTTCCCTCATCCGGCTCTGCTTTGATTCCCGGCACAGGCTCGGCCAACAAGCGCTGCGTCTCCTGTACAAACAATGCATGGAGATGTGTTTATTTCACAGAAATCATGTAATTTCTGGGAAAAACTAAATTCATCTTAGACTCTTAATGTTATAATAATGCTATATTTTCCAGCTAATAGTGGGTAACAGAGTGGGGGGAAATAATAATACAGCATATTGTCATGATATTTTCTGCAGCAATACTTCAATGATACACAAACACTCATATCAATATATTTAATTTGATTGATTTTTCCTTTGTACGCGTCATCAGATGGAGAAAAAGCCCCGCCCATTAGTGACGATCTCTCCCTCATTAGCATTGGATGTTAGTCCTGTTTTAGAATCTGCCACTTTGCTGGCACATAGGCATTGGTAGCTCCGCCCTCTTCTGAAGAGAGCACAATCTCATTTGAATTTAAAGCGACAGTCGCCAAAATTGCACAATTAGAATTAAATCCTAAAAGCATCAGTTTCAAAGTTATAAAACATTATCTGTGTGGTATTTTGAGCTGAAACTACACATACACACTCTAGGGACATCAGAGACGCATTTTACATCTTGTAAAAAGGGACAGAATAGCTATAATGAACAATCATTCACTTGAATCACAGAGTTAAAAAAAGAGTTACGTTTCATTTCATGACTACTGTAATAATAAATAAACCAGCCCTCAAATGGCACGTCAAAACAAAATGAACTGTGGATGGTCATGTTAAGTGTCAATCAAACTGTCACTTCCGGTCTAGGTGGGCAGTTTTTAGCTGCAGTGTGAATCAGATATGATCATAATAAAAATCCACGCTATGAAATATTAGCATAACAAATAAAACACAAGCTAAGCACTGATTGAATAACTATATGTTGACTCTCAATGTAGTTCAATGCACGCCCTGTTGGCATGTACACTCTGATTACTGCATGCATAGCTCTCAGTATCTGATCATCATGTCATCATGCTTGTTTGTCCGGCGTTTAATGTAATTTCTGCATCTGTAAACATGTTCACGTGTCCTGCAGAGGCTCAAACACACCCAGACCACCATCAGCTGACAGAAATGCACCTCCGCTGACTTAGATTACAAGGCAAACACATCTGCTACAAAACACACATCTTTATACTAAGGTTATTCCCAGGATTTTCTGAAATGTTGATGTTTTACAGAGTAAGCGCGGGGAGCCTCCCTGCAGGGCCAGCAGCAGAAGCAGCAGCACGTGCCATTTTCCTCCTTTGTAACGCATCATTTACGCAGTTAATAGTAATACTTCAACAGATCGGACAAGAGAAACATTACAGTAATTATACCTTAATAATCCTGCGCGGCAATCCAGCCATCTCGTTTTATTAATGCGGTTTGCACCGTGGCCCGCTGCCTGCTCCTCGCGTTGAGATTGACAGCGCATGCGCGTAAGTCTTCCGGTAAAAAAACGTCATTATCCGCTCGAGTGGGAGTTTCCTGGGAAATGTAGTTCCCAACGCGAATTTACTTTGTATGCGCTCTGTAATCTTATTCTCAATTTCCTCTGTGCGATCTATAATGTGTTTTTTTTTTTTATTTGTTTAATTATTATGCTTATATTTAAATGCCATACGCACATTGCACTGTATTTCTCCTCTCTGTTTTTAATACTATTGTTATTATTGTATATACATTATTGTGTGTCCTCTCCCCTCTGCTCTTCTCACTGTACACAATTGACTGCA